>JARFOD010110745.1:0-29843 GCA_031763545.1 Mopalia muscosa
GGTTTGAAACACACAACAATTTCACAAATAAATTAGTTTTTTTACTTATACCTGGGATTACAACTGGGATTATTTTTTATTCACAGCTAATACATTTGAAGATTTATGTGATGGATGAAATGACCTTTTCGGCTACGATGAAATAGTTATCACCTCTCTAAGTGTCATATGGCTTAACAACCCGAGTTTAACATCTATTCAGAAACTTTTGTGTGAGAGTGTATCTGCAGAACATGTGAAGATCCATCGGTTATACCAGAAGCCAGCTTATGCATATTATTATCGACATTCTGGATTTTTGTTTAATCCATGTTTTATGTATATGTATTATTTTAGGACTGATGAACTGTAATAAGCGTAATAAAGAAAATCAATGTTAAAGATATTGAATTAATTTTTGTTTGTAAGATATATAAATTACTGCTTGTTTTTTTCGAGCTATAAGGGGCTAACATAGGTCGATCCGCTCGTCATGTCTTTGTTCTGTGTCTTGTGGTTGTCCTGTCTTGTCATCGCCAATGACCTCGACTGTTAACTGCACCAAATGGGCTGCCTGGTGCTCCGTCACATGAGAGAAATAACCTAAAACACAGCGTAAACCCACAACCAAACAAACACATCTTTGAGGACTCCGTACCATTTCAAGACTCGTTTGTATTTCTTACTTGTAAGGGGATTGATTGACCACTTAAAGAACGATTTTATAACCTTAATGTGTCAAGGTGTGGTTGGTTTAGTTCAAACGTAGTCTATATTCATTCAGTTTTGACCTTCGACTGGGTCCTTCTCTTGTTGAATAGGTTCGTTATTTGACTGACTATATCAAAGACCGGGATCTTCTTAGGTTTATGCCAATTGGAAAATTGACAAATATTGTGTCTCCTTTAACCATGCACGTCATCGGTAAAACTGATATAATGTAGTATTAATTAGTACCATTTTATCTTCGATGCTGATAAGTACTTCTGCCAAGTAGTAGATAATATCGATTGGAACTTTGCCTATGGACAACGCTCAACTTATCACTTTCATTTACATCTTAAGTAAGACATTAAATTAGAAACATTTGACACTTGGCAAATTTTATAGTCCATTTAACTTAATTCTTTTAAGTATTTATTCGAGCGGTATACAGATTCTTAAATCTAACTCAACAGCTTTGATATAAAATTTCTGTCAATCGTGTAATTAGGCCAGTTAGTCTTGATTTTGCTATCTTGCTTGCTATTAGGGTTCATCAATAATGTATGGCCTTTCCTTAAATATCCATTACCATTTTAGTTGACCTGACAAGAAAATCTGTCAACACACTTTGCACAAAATGCTGAAGCAAATAAAAGATATATGATGGTATTAGCAGCCTGCAGCAATATAAGGCGGTACACAGGCTTCAAACGCATGTACCAAACAAACAACGATAGATTTGTCTATATACCGGTGCGATAGTATTTCCTCCCTGGGTTCTAGCTGACAAGGGACTGAGACACATAAATGTTTCAACATATATTACCTTATATCTTAACTTATATTCTATACAAGAAACATGTTTATCCCAAAATATATCTGCATTTACTTGTTTTACAGTAAATAGAGAGAAACTTTTCGACAATGTCCAGTTATACACAGCTTAAGGACTAGAAAAGCTCTTGTAACTTTCAGATTTGGACAATCCTCTTCCACTGTATGCTTAAAGAAGAACAAAATAAATCAAAAGCCAAAATCACAGTTAAAATATACATTTAATCAATTTGCTTACAAAACTACAGCAGCGTAACGCGGCCACGTTGTGAAAATTTTCTTGTCCGATTATCTCTACAATAAAGATTTAATCTCTCTTAATTAGGACTTACTATTTCCTAATTAGGTAACAATCAAACAAACAGAAATGTTTTCACAACGTGGCCCCTTTTTGGTAAACTGCTTTTACAGTTTTGTAGGAATACAAATGCTGTTCTAAAATCCACGTAAGTATTGGCGATGTAAGTTTATGGTAAAATCTGTGGTAGACTTTTTACGCAATTATTGCACATGTAGTTATGTGACTGTAGTAAATATTAACATTTTGTGCTTGTTGGATATAACTTTGTTCTTTATATTATTTGCAGTTTCTGTTTGTACGTTTCAATTGTGAGTAATTTGGGTCCTGTTTATCTGTAAAAAACATATAAATAAACCATGCCATAATTAGTCCATCATATATTTTACATACAGGACAAATAGTTATTTAGTTTCCCCTGAGAAAACAAGGAAACCTTTACAAATTTACTGGTAGTTATGCTATAGTGTTTATAATTTGACTATCGTTCATTTTGTCGTTTTCTTCTACCGAGTTGTACACGTGCAGGTTCTTTACAATGTCCATGTAGCTACAGATTTACATTATCCTGATAAAATGACCAGTTAAAGAGCCTTGGCAATACCCAGTTACTGCATGGGGTACAGGGTCCTGACAGTACCCAGTTACTGCATGGGGTACAGGGTCCTGACAGTACCCAGTTACAGAGTTGAAGAGTCTTGACAATGCCCAGCTACTAAGTTAAAGGATCTTCATAGTGCCCAGTTACTGAGTTGAAGGGCCTCGATAATGCCCAGTTACTGGGTTAAAGGGCGTCGATAATGTCCAGTTACTTAGTTAAAGGGCCTTTATAATGCCCAGTACCTGAGTTGAAGGGCCTCGATAATGCCCAGCTACTAAGTTAAAGGGTCTTCATAATGCCCATGCAGTTACTGGGTTGATGGGCCTCGATAATGCCCAGTTACTGGGTTAAAGGGCCTTGACAATGCCCAGCCACTAAGTTAAAGGGTCTTTATAATGCCCAGTTACAAGGTTGAAGGGCCTCGATAATGCCCAGTTATTGGGTTAAAGGGCCTTGACAATGCCCAGCTACTAAGTTAAAGGGTTTTCATAATGCCCAGTTACTGGGTTGATGGGCCTCGATAATGCCCAGTTACTGGGTTAAAGGGCCTTGACAATGCGCAGCTACTAGTTAAAAGGTCTTCATAATACCCAGTTACTGAGTTGAAGGGCCTCGATAATGCCCAGTTACTGGGTTAAAGGGCCTTGCTAATGCACAGTTACTAAGTTAAAGGGCCTTGGTAATGCTCATTTAGTGGATTAAAGGGCATCGATAATGCCCAGTTACTGATTTGAAGGGCCTCGATATAATGCCGAGTTACTGAGTTAGAGGGCCTTGACGATGCCCAGTTACTGAGTTAAAGGGCCTTGATATTGCCCAGGTACTGAGTTAAATTAAGGGTTTTGACAATGCCCAGTCACTGAGCTAAAGGGCCTTGATAATGCCCAGTTTCTAAATCAAATTGTCTTGATAATACCCAGATACTGAGAGGAAGAGTTTTGACAATGCTCAGATACTGAGTTGTAGCGTCTTGGTAATGCTCAGTTCTAAGTCTAAGGGTCTTGACAATGCCCAGTTACTGAGTTACGGGTCTTGACAATGCCCAGTTACTGAGTTACGGGTCTTGACAATGCCCAGTTACTGAGTTGAAGCGTGTTGATAATGCTAAGTTCTAAGTCTAAGGTTTTTGACAATGCCCAGTTACTGAGTTATAGGGCCTTGACAATGTCCAGTTACTGAGTCTAAGTATGTTGACAATGCTCAGATACTGAGTTGTAGCGTCTTGGTAATGCCCAGTTCCACGTCTAAGGGTCTTGCCGTGACAATGCCCAGTTACTGAGTTACGGGGTCTTGACAATGCCCAGTTACTGAGATACGGGTTCTTGACAATGCCCAGTTACTGAGTTACGGGGTCTTGACAATGCCCAGTTACTGAGTTACGGGGTCTTGACAATGCCCAGTTACTGAGTTACGGGGTCTTGATAATGCCCAGTTACTGAATTGAAGCGTGTTGATAATGCTAAGTTTTAAGTCTAAGGGTCTTGACAATGTCCAGTTACTGAGTTTGATGGTCGACATGCAGTTACTGAATTAGACGGTCTCGATAATGCCCAGTTACTATGGTAAAAGGTGCGATGCCCAGTTACTGTGGTCTAACGGGGTATCGACAATGCCCAGTTTCTGTGATGCCCGGTTAACAGGTGCTCTACAGTCCGCCCACCAGTCAAGGAGAGCCCAGGTTTAAGATACCCGCGCTAACGTTTTCCTATCTGTGCGTTGAGTTCACACGCGTACTTGGGACAATGAACAATAATAAAATATATGATGCAGACGTCGACAAAGAAGAAAAGGCGTGTATTTTTTTTACCTTTACGATTATCATACAATTAGTTCTCTTAGTAATGACACACACACGACCTATTGTTTAGACCCAGGTACAAAACAATGGGGCTATAGACAGCATGGGAGTCAGATCTTACAACTCAAGACACACAACATGGACAAACAACAAAACTATATTTGTTTATTTCCAAATGCAATATTGTATTATTCTAAATGTAAACCGAAAAAGAGACACATCAAAAGGTGTAAACAAACGAAACTGATTGAATAGGGTTGATTTGGTCGAATTTGATTTCCTAATTCATGTTTTTTTTAAAACAATACCTCATAGGCCTATATTAGCCCTTTGTTCAAATCAATTAATTGCGGAGTTTATTTATACAATGATTGTAACAGAGTCAGTAGACTAGAAAGATCTGAATAATACGCAGGTTTCTAGTGTTATTAACAAAAACAGAAGGACAATTATGAACATAATGATTTCATCCTTCTTTAAATATAGTCATCTATTGTGTATTAAAATGAGGTCAGTGTTTTTATTAACTAGCACAACAACTGTTACAAACAAGTACGCTATTAACCCTTATTATTAGATTGACCAGTGTTCAGGTATATACACCTGTGGTTAAGTGCCACGGAAATAGTCCAATACTGACCCATATTAGGCATTATTTTTACAATTTGCGGTTGTTTAGTACATAATTGAATAAATACAGAAACCTGCTACACTAATATATGCAGATCTGGCTACAATAAGTTTATTTATCAATCATCCTTTCGTGTCATCCCAGTAAAATAAAACCAGGGATGTATATTTCTGCAAAATATATATAGTCAAAAATACTGAAACTTAACATTTATAAATAAAAAAGACAATGAGCAACCAAATCCTATCGAAGACAACAATGTTGTGCATGATTTAATTTGAAGAAAATATAATTTCTGCCTACTTCAGGAATTACATTTATTTGTAAAAGAAATCAAAATAATCGTTGCATGCTTGCATTCGTTTAGTAATCCTCTTCTCTCAACCCATGGTGGCCCTGAGCAATGGTACACACTTAATAACGTTGGATAAAATTAATTATTTCGACTATTCCACTATAATTATATTCGCGACAACTAATATTTCTGCATTTCTAGAAGGACAAAAGTCAAGCCGCAATGGATAAATGACTTTCCAATGTATACATGACTACTTCATCAACCTACGTGCAGCAAAAACAGTTTTACTTCGAAGAACCAACATATATACCCCCTCTTTATTTATATGCACATTCGTCTCTTCTGGCGATGATGAAAAAGATCAATAGATGTTGAGAACAAAATTAGACTGTCTTTCTTCAGAGTTACCCCCCTCTGACGATATGTTAAAGTCGAGGAATATATAATCTAAGCAGGTTATTGTATATATAATAAATCAATATGATCAAATTCATAAAGTACTGAAGTACTCCACAACTGGAGGTCAATCAGATCGATTAAATATCAGGCAGGTCAACATGTTAACTATTCTTAAAATATCTTAAACATGCTTAGTGTTGTAGGTGTTACCTGAACTCAATCGTTATATAAGCGTCTTACCAGTCAGGTATATACATATACATGCAGATGTAAATATTATATTCTACCATAATATAATACCTTTCGATATAGTAGACCACTGTGTTTATTTATTTGAAAAGTTAAATATTCCGTCGTAATTTCTTTACAAATATTATCTGTCCGATAGATAGTTACATAATTTAAACCGATTGATCTTTCGGTTTCAGGATTATATTCTTGCAGAGACAAGTATTCCGTTGTAATTCCATTTCTAAATAATATCTGTCCGAAAAATATAAAGGCAGAGTTAAAAAGTTTAAAGCTTTTGGCCTCAAAGTTTTATAGGATTATCTTCTTGTATGTGGGCTAAATATTCCGTCGTAATTTCATTTTCAAATGGTATCTATCTGTCACAGGCCTAATTGTAGATTTAAATATTCCGCCATAATTTTAAATCTCCGTGACTTGGCCGTCAAATGTGTATTGTTACCTGCTCAGATCAATATTCCACTACATGATTTCACTTTCTCGCGATTTACCTCTCAATTGTAAACATAGATTTGCAGAGCCTTATAGACAACTATATAATTTCAAGTTATATCGATTAACCTCTCATGTAGGTGTCGACCATCAATTTAAAAAAGCATCTGTATTGCAGTATACTGTTATAACATAGCCATTAATTAGTCAATTAAACAGGCGGGATGGACGTCATTGATTGAAAACATGGTCGGTCACCGTTTGCTATGCGTTGGAAGGCATATCTGTAACAATACATAGGGGCGAAAGAAAACCTTCCTCGACACCACTGGCAACAAACAGACACACGATGGTTTGTTTGTTCCATTGGGGTTTAGCGTTGTACTTAAGGCTTTTTCACTCACATAACGGCGTACCAATAAAGTTCATGGGGCTAAGTGTTGGGATGCGTGGTAATGGATTTCGGGACTGGAAAAAAACAGTTTCGGGGCGGGCAGAAATAATTTCTGGGTTGGTAGATATGAATTAGGGCCGAGGAAAAATGAATTTCTCGCGGGTATAAATTAATTTTAGGCCGTTAATAAAGAAAATCTTTTCAATATAAATAGAAAATATTTTCACATATGTGAAAAAGAATTGTATATAAATAAAATAAAAGCAAAACTTTTTCGAGATATATGTAGAGTAAAGGAACGTTGAAGTCCAGATGGAAATTGTCATACCGGTACAGACATCGGCTACATACCATTCGAGATAATTTTATTAACATTTAAAGACATTTAATCCATCATTAATCCAAAAATAAGCTGTATATACTTATTGAACAAATTTAATAAACATTTAAAAACATATAAGCTATCATTCGACACTCAAATCAGCTGTATATACCTATTGAACACATCGAACAAACATTTAAAGACACTTTGTCTTTCGCCGTTAAAACGTCTGTAAGGTCATTGAACCCTTTTAAAAACATATTTAAAGTCTCCCCCCCCATAAAAAAAACATGAAGGCCTATTGAACAAAAAAAAAAAAATAAATAAATAAACGCACTGCGGCAATTATTGTACGTCCAAGTTGAACGACCTGTACATGAAACTGGTATAAGCAGAGCTAGCTGAATTTGAATTTAGGTTATATATCTATCACCCAGGTGAATTTGTGAGTTTTTGCGCAGTTAAAGAAGGCATATACACTATGTGTCAATATACCATATTGTACATCAAGTCCCAACCAGTGACATGTCTTATGGAATTACCTTATTGCACAAAGCCATGCAACGGCAACTGACTCAGGTGATCGGTGGACATGCTCTGCAGTGACCTGAATTAAATCGGGTTTAAAGGTGAGATTCGATATCTGTTTTCGTGATAGGCTTAACTATGTCTATTATGAGTTTGAGTTTCAGCGACGTTACAGATTTCAAATCTTATAGATGTGCAGTATATATTTCTAGTCATATATAATTGCACGTTAGGTCTACAGATATTCATGCTTATAAAATAACGTATTGTTAGTCTATCTAGATTTTTGTACATTTCAAATTCTGGTCCATGCATACTTGTATACGTTGCAGATTTCTATTATTATATTTGTAAATTACGGATAGTTAAAACTTACAGATTCCTATATATTATTATCAAGCTTCAGATATAGCGATTCTAAATCGTACGCTACATATGAAGGTTTTTATGTATGTTACAGATTGCAGTTCGTTTTGCAATAATATATATGAACTCGTATTCCAACCATAACAAATATTTATTATGGTTACGAATTGTTATTCGTGAATATTTGTCACCAACTAATTTCTTATCTCATGTAATATTGAATCCCTTATTTTTGGGACTGGAAATCCTTTCCTTGTAAAGTCTTTCTTTGTCGTAACTGAAGGGCAACACCCGACATGTCAATCATCAGTGCGAAGCGTGCTCTCGTTGAATTTCGCTGGTTGACTTTAAAACTCTGTCTCCGCCCACATCCACATATGGATAACATTTCCTAAACTGTGTTTGTAAATACGCCCATATGCTTTTTGTAAATACGAGCATGTCAGGGCATGTTTTGGAAAGCACCTTTATTTATAGATGTGTCATCGGGCTTGGGGAATCCCCTTTCAGCACATGGTGATTGTAGTTTGTATATGATCTTTTGTTCAACAGGTTTTTAGGCCGTTACTCGGTGAGTATGTCTCGCAAGACGTAGGCATATAGATGTTAATTTCGTAACGTTTAACTAGAACTGCGACCCGTGAACAAGAAGAAAGGACAGGCTATCTCTCTCTCGGACTATGGAGAAAAGTGGGTCGCGGCTCTACCCTTGGTTGTTGTGATGTAAGATTGGAATAACAGCTGTTGGCAAGCTATCGAGGTCAGACCCAAAATAAGCTCACTGTCAATCACGTCCTATAAAAGGACTTGGATAAAGCCGTACATTTCACAACAGAGATACTCCTCGCTAACACTGCAGTTAAACTTTATCGCTTCGAATTTACCTGTCTCAAATCAAAACAGAGAATGTCAGAGGCAAGCTACTCGCCTATGGGAGCGCTTCAATACACCGATGCTTATCTTGATCCGTTTGGAACAGAAACCTCGTTCTTCTGGGATAGCGAGGCTTTAAAGGCAGAAATTAAAATTGAACCACCGACTTTGGAAGAATTTTGTGGTACCAATATTCAAGACACGGCGTTATTTGACATAGCCAAAACAGCCGAGGAAACAGGTAGTCTTATGCCCTTGTTGAAGGAGGAGTTGCGGTGTAAAATCCAAGCGAAACGCTTAGCAGCTGGGCAGTCGGAACTGACAGTGTTCGAAGAGAAACCAAAGCGAACTCAGGTGTGTACTAAAGATATGAACACATTAAACACTGTAGTACATGTATACACTATTCAATTTCTGTCCAGATTTAATTTTGGAAAAAGGGAATAATCTTTTCAGAAATCTTGTAGAAACGCTCGGCTTTTTCTCGATTCTCTTTAGCTCAGTTGAAATTATATGCTGTGTGTATTCTTACTCAACCTTACATAAGCTACCGTGTTTGTATGTTACCATGCATAGATACACTTTGCATTTTGATGTTCACATCGAATACTGTCAATAATTATATGATAATTGAAGCAGATTACTAAACTGTTTGTTTTCCACCAAGTTTAATAATCTGTTTGGTGCATGACAGAACCATTTTTCTGAGTTTAAAAAGAATTAATAAGGAAGAATACTATATGTATTAAAATTTCTCAATATATTTATATCGCTAACCCATTACAATCCTTATCAGCTTTTGTCTTATTGTCGTTTGCTTCTATATAACACTAAAAAATTAAAAAAATTGTTTATTTTACCCTTTACAAATAAGATTTTATAAAGATTGTGTTCTATTTCTGTTTCTTACAGCTGACTGACGATGATATTAAACGCCGTGAAAACCGTAAAGCCCAGAACCGTCGGGCTGCAAAACGGTACCGAATAAAACAACGCAGCCTTCTTTCTAATGATAAAGAGGTCAGTGTGCAGAAATAATTATTATTAGTGAAATATAACGATTTTATTTGTAAAATTCTATTCCAAAATTAGATCTTTTTTTTATCTTACAAACTTTTATATATAATTTTGTGAGGAAATGTATACGAGCAGTTATACAAAAACTAAAAACTTTAAATTTGTTCTACGTCAGATCAATTAAAGTGTTTCATATTCTTTCCTCGGATCTATTTTATGTCTTAATTTAATTTGGTTTTATTCATAATTTTCAGGATAAATTGCGTCTGGAGAGAGAGCATTCTTCTTTGCTGTCAGAAGTCCGTCAACTCCGCAAAGAGAATGAGATGCTGCAGAATATTATACGTGAGCACCAGCGTGATTGTATGTCTCCTCGTGAAGCCATAGTCCCCGACTGGCAATTTGACACCTCTTTCTTCATGAATTGACTTTTGGTATATAGTCTGTCCCGTCAAGGAATCAAGCAGATAAAATGTCTTCTAATCTGAAAAGAAACTAAACGTCTACCAAATGACGTCAGTACAGCACCAGACCAATCAATTGGTGCAAAGGTTTCGGTTTCCGAAACTGTAGGCATCACCAGGGAGAAATATTGAACCCTTGTGGTCATTATGTGCCTAAATGCTCTTTAAAATGGGCAGCGCACCTGTGTTGATCACATTCTACACTCTCCAAAACATCTTAGAGCTAGTTATAACACTTTAGGCTGACCGATTACTAATGTATGTATGAAATATTATGTTACATTTAGCCCAAACGATCTCATTTGTCACAATGTGAATTTTACGAATTGATGTCTCAGATCAATTCTGCTATTCTCAGAGAATTTTTGAATCAGTTCCTCACAAATTTGATCTCAAACCTTTTATTTGTCAGACCGTTAAGCGTAAAGCCACCCCAAAGATATATTTAAAAATATTAACATCAGTTTTTATCACTACATCAAAAATTTCAACCACAGAATAAATAATCATTTTTTAACGTCATTGTATTTTGATTTATTTTATAACTGGCATAAATTGATAATTATCGGGTATTAAACATCTTCATTTCATTTTTTTATTGTTTCTGCCAGCGTTTATTTATCCAAACTTAATTTGACTACATATATTCATTTTTTATTTATTAAAATTCTGTCATTCAAAGCAGTTGAGGTCCATTTTCATTTGATTTTCCCGTGTTTACCGTGTATAAATCAGCAGTCATTGGGGCCAACACTATCAAAAGCTGTATGCCTAGCTCACAGTTTGATAATCAATATTTTATTATTTATTTGTTGTTTTATTAAAAATTTGTCGTTTTTGTATTGTATATTTTGATGTCGTTTACTTGCTGGATTTAATTTGAATTTATTTACCACAGTATATTAACATATTTTTCTTCATAAATTGTTTAGTATTTTGTTTTTTTGAATTTCTACATAAATTCGCGATTTAATCGATTCCATTTGTAAATATAAAGTAGGTACATGAACTGTATATAGACTGCTAATTAATTGTTTTATTGTCGTCTCGATATATAGATAGTGTTCGTATAAAGTTGACGTATGTATATGTGTTACAAACTGAAGGGAGAAACCAGTGCATGTTTTACACCAAGTGATATGGCTGTATTCAGCTTGTTCCAGATAAAATACTGGATTATATTTCATATCTGTATCATATACAGTGCGTTATACATATATACGCATGTACATCAAATGTTGTTATATGTTACCCAGCTGTTAAGTCACGTTAACATATTGTTTTCTTTTTTGTTCTTAGAATATTAAATTTGAATTATCATCAACCTTTGATAGAACCCATCATTTCTTTACAAAAGTCATTTACGATTTATCTATGAAATTAGACTATGCAAACATATTTAAAATGTCGAAATGTTGATATGGTGGAATATATGTGAATGTTTTATACAATTAAATTCCATTTTGATATTACGTCTTATCTTTTTGTTTGTGATTACAAAGTACGCTGCAAAGAAGCTGAAATGCGAATCAATGCGTCATGAAACACGAATCGATCGTTAAACATTTTGTAGAAAAAATCGACTAGCTGTGTCGTTAAGCACTAATCGACTAGCTGTGTCGTTAAGCACTAATCGACTAGCTGTGTTGTTTAACACTTATCGACTAGCTGTGTCGTTAAACACTAATTGATACATGAGAGTGTGATTTGAACGGCCCTCCGACGTCAATCTGAAATCCCGAATCATAAAGATGAATAATCGACTTCAAACACTAATCGGTATCGAGTCACAGAGTAGCTGTGTCTGCAAGCACTAATTTATACAAGAGAACGTGATTTTCACGGTTCATTAAGGTCAATCTGAAATGACGAATCATAAATATTAGTAATCGACTAGCTGTGGCTTCATACACTAATAGGTATCGAGTCATAGAGTAGCAGAAATCGACTAGCTGCATCTGCAAGCACTAGCCAATCACAAGACAGAGAGCAGCTGTAATTGACTAATCAAGTGGCAGACATGAATAAAGCTCTAAAAGTTGCTCCTGAAGAAACTAAATCAGTATCACTCTTTGTTTATTCAACATTTTAAGTAGTTGTCAAGTGTATAGACTACCATCCATTCTATGTAATTTGTGTCTTCTGTCTGTAGACAATAACACTTAGTGATGATCGACTGTTTGAAGATCTGTAGCCCATATACGTGTTCCGCTCTAGTAACCATGTCACTGGGCCAATAAATACGTATATAGATATATATGACCAGTCTAATTTTAGCGACTGGCGTCACCATGTAGTCTTATATGAAGTGATTTCGCTCAGTTATCATCCTTTGTAGCTATATTTCGTCGCGTGTCCTTTATTGTTTCCCTTGGTAACGAACGCGATAGAAGTTTTAAAAAACCCTCTATACCCAAACAATTAATAAGGTGATGATTTGACACTCACATGCGTATCTGTCTGTATGTATAAATAACACCTATATACATCAACACACAATGAGTCAGCCAATATTTAATCTTGATCGAGTGGTTTCAAAACGGTTAGTAATACACCTGGGAGAGGATTAAAGAAAATAACTTTTCAAGTAATCCCTAGGCCCACAGAAACCAATTTAAAATGCATGATATTTTAAATACGTTTTTTGATTTTAATTAAGCTACATAAAGCAAGCACATCGTGGGTGGATTTTTACAATGTATGAAAGCCTAGGATTCAAATTTATAACTTTAGATGTTAAATTTAAGTTTTTAATTTAATTTTAATTGCATGAAGTTTAATTAAGCTACAAATAAAACAAATCTTGGGTGTATTTTGTATTTATAGAAACTAAAGAAATGTTTTGCATGATTTTATAAGAAACCTTTTGTCGTCAAAGCTAACATTTAAACTGCTTTAACAGTTTAAATGCTGTGTGAGGTCAGTTATTACACGGTGCTTTAAATATTTTAAGTATAATCTGGACAAATAAGACTTGGTATATCTGAAATAATAAATATGGGCTTGTACTCACATTGATTATAGTGCTGTTGGTGGTGTTTTATTTGAGTATATAACGGGGATCGATACACCGCTTAAAACGTCCCGACAATCGTGTTCTCTAATAATTATACATGCACAACATTTGTGTTAGAAAAGGGCAGTTTTTCCAAAAAAGCTGTTTGTTTGATGCACAATAAATTTATAAGAAATATAGACGTATATGCATCTAAACTTGTTAAAAACGATAATTGGCTGTATACCGTTTAATTTTTTGGTTGAGGTTTTACACCGTACTTTAGGTTATTTCGCTCACATAACGGCGTGCTAGTGCGTAATGGGGTGCGTATATACACCAGAGTCATGAGGTATATATACATATAACACAAATAATATAAATTAAAAAAAATATAAATATTTATAACTGTTAAATCCTTGTTAACTCACACTGTTTTACTCTATCTGTGTATAAGAATGTGAATTAAGTTAGCCCTAGATGGTTTAGTAAAATCGAAATATACAGAATATTAAACACGCCTTGTTTATCATTCTTCAGGGATGTGACTTCTGTGCTAAACTATACTCAATGCAAACCCGGGTATATGTGATCCGTTATACGCGGAAGAGAAAAGAAAATTTGATATTTACCATGGTTTTAAAGTGCGCTTATACCCTGTGTTATTTTCAATTATCATATTTATTTAATTGAAATTTTCACAATGATATAATATCGATATATAAACAATAAATGATTATGTTGATGTTCTCGATTAACACCACGAATCCTACAAAGAAGCTTGGGGACAGGTTACACCTATACGGGGTCTCAAAATCACTTATAGCTTTTTAGGATATCGTACACAAGAAAAGCTTCCTAGTCTATCGGAGAAGGATGTGTGATTTCATTTTGGTTGACTTGTTTGTCAAATGTCTTATAATAAAATAATATGTCTGGTTCGCCACTTGTAAAGGAAGAGCGAAAGAGAACTCTCTGTTATTTGGAAAACCCAAAATTCAAACTTGGTAAGGGGAATTAACACTTCATTTGAACATTTAAAACTAGAAACACGCGTATGTGTTCTCGAAAGCTCGTTTAAAAAAGGGGAGATTATAAAAATTAATTTCGTGTCAAAAGTGAATGTGTACGAATTCATTTTTTTTTATAGATTGGGATTGAAAATTATAATATTACAGACTTTATATCAATTACATAAAGGATTTAAATGTATATAGGGTGGACATTTCTTATTACTGTGTTGTAACTGTATGAAGTCCAATACATTAAGTGAATATCAGAAAATCAGGTCAATGATATTCTGAAGATATAAGCCGGCCATATGTTTTGAAAGGACATCTTGGCAGCTTTACCACCACCCTCGTGACGTGTTGAAGTTAACGCGATAGTATCTGGTTCACGCGAGACTATATGGGAACCGAGACAGCTATGATGAATGTCGTGTAGAGTAAAAACTATGAATCCCTCCTTCTCAGCTTTACGAAACTATTCAACGCTAAAGGAAATATTTTTCTAATCATTAGAAAGCCAGGATTTTATCAATACTCATCGTTAACAATAGTTGTCCATACTTTTAACGATTATTCAATAAATTGCCAGAAAACATTAGGACATAAATATAAGCAATACGGTATAGAATACATTGATTATGTTAAGTTGATACATTTTAGTGACTATTTACGTAATACGCGAGTAGCTGTCAAAGCTTGGGATACATATTGTATTATAACCCCACTATTTATCTTTTCTTAACTCACCAAGCTGGAGAAACACAAACCTATCGGCTTTCACGCGCCCGGGAACGAACTGCCTAGCTTTCATACACAATGCCATGCACATATCTGGTAGCAGTACTGACTGATTCTTGTCTGAATTGTAAATAATTAGGTAAATGCTAGATGGACTATATTTGAGTGATTAGAACTGACAGTAGTCTAGACAATACCCATTAAAGATGGACACTCACTTCTATTAGCATTATATACATAAATAAGCTATAGAGATCAATTCATCTATACGTCTGGGTTGGGTTTCATAAATCAATGTCGGAATCGGTGACAATTCGGTCATTTTCCTTTCTTACATATCTATACTACGCAGTGTTAGACTGGATTATAGAATTTATCAATAACGTGTGAAATTGTGTAAAAATGAGAAAAAAAGGTCAACTTGTGTCGGTGCATAGCATAAATTTATTAAAAACCAAAACAACAATACCATATTCTTCTTTAAGTGGTATTTAGCAGTTGGGTGTATCATACGGCAAAGAGCATCTTAAGTATGGATAACAATTTCCTGATTTATTTTACAGAACGTTTCTCTCTAATTTCAGATTTCGTTTTCAAATAGATAAATACTTGAAAACGATCTGTGGACTGAGATAGGAACGTTGTATAAAATAAACCAAGAAGTTGTTATTCATACTAAGCGGTTCTTCGCCTTATAATACCATACTCGTTTATATTTATACCTATAATTAATAGGGTATTACTTTTATTTAAATATTTCGTTATATTGATAAAAGTTACTACCAATGGTAGAGCAACGGCGCGTATATACAATGGGGAACATAATACCTAATGCTGGAGAATATCGCTTTCTGTCATAGGCTCACTTTATTGACAAATATGGAGAGCAGGTAAGAGATTCGAAGCCCATACCTCCAACACAAGAGAGTGAGAGGAGATGGGTGGTAGCGCAGTTACATTCAACTTACCGCTATTTAAACTGTTGACAGCCATCGACCCCATACGCAGTGTAATTAAGAAAACAGTTTTTTTGTCTCAATATATTAGAATTTGTCACGCCACCATCACCTGAAGCGACACGGTTGGGGACAATGTTCCTGTCTTCCACACAGCACAGGCGCCCATACATCGTATACAAAATAAGGAACAACTAAGTAAAGTAAAGTTTAACCTATGTTTGCTTAACAGCCTATATAGTTAAGGCTATTTCACTCATATGCGCAATATATATATAGGCAAAAGAACCAACTTCATCGCAGCTGGCAACAATCAAATTAAAAATTATCTTTCATTGGTTAATTTATATATATCTGAAAAGACAGTTTGTTGGCTGATTTAGTCATTACCCATATGGAATATCTTGTTTATTACATATTTATCAATACTTATAAACCTTCTCTCGAGACGTCTGTAGGTTATACAACTCGAATTAAGATCATTTTGGAAAGTTGTACCTGGGGGCTTATCTAGAACATGAGAGGGGATTCCTTGGCTTTCATTACTCAACATCCCTGTGCCAGTGTGATTATCTTTAGACACGTATAGCTGAATTTGTGTAAAATTAGTGTCCAAAACACAAACAGTAGACCAATTATAAATTGTCAAGTTATACAAAAGTGGTCATACTGTTTTGAAGAATTTCATAAACCGCAATCCCATCTCCTGCCTTAGCAGAGGGAAGTTACATTTGCATTAAGGTCGGTAATTTAGACAGGTAAATTCTGTTCACAACACATATAGACGTGACTAATATAAAATAAACCAAATTGTTCGAGGAATTTGGTAAAAAAGCAATCTTGTCTGTTGTCCTTACGGAAGAAACATACAGTCCCAGTTTGAAATTTATTTAGGGGATTTTTTGTCGAGTGATCGTATTCCAAGTACAAATAGATGTGACTACGCACTGAAGGACGTAACGTTTTGTGGTGTTTTGTGAAACGTAACCCCATTTGCTGTCTTGGCAGACAGTTAATTTCTTAGTTTGAGGTATATCCGTGAATTTGACTTAAAGTTATCTACTTTACGGACGGATGGGCAATGTTAATACCTTATACAAGCAAAACTTTCTTTACAATAAAGATAGGCCTATGTGCAAAGACATCAGCTAGTAAAGGGAAGTAAGACTATTTAAAACCATGTTACTGATATAATTGGGAATTTCCCTGATCTGTCCGTTTAGTTCTCTTATTTTTTTTGTCCATAGTCCACGTCAGAAAGAACATCGATTCATAGAACTACATATCGTATGAGCTCAATGGGTGTGGTTGTTATATTTTTGAAATGGAGGGAGAGTCCTATATTTCCTATTCGCAATTATTGATGTTATGTGTTTGATTGATTGGAGTTTAGCTTCTTAGTAAACGGCATTTCACTTACGACGGATATGATTTACCTTCATATGGCGAGAACCCGGTAGGAAACCTCGTAAAAACCATTAAACCACGGGTCCTGATATTACAAATAAATATAAATGTGATTCTTATTTATATGTAGGTGAATGTCATGCTATATTTTTATTCACTAAAGTGAGATTTCTCTGGCGTTTAACAACACAGGGTCAAAATACCTGGAATTGCTTTGTCGGCTTTGACGTGCAGATCGAACAAAATAATGCCCTTCGAAATAACTTTGTGTTGAATTAAAAAGAACCCCAAAAGACACTACAATCCATGGATTTACCATTGATATGAACACAGGGAACTAATGTCTTAAGACTTCACTTTCATTTTGGACGCGGATATTATCGACGGGTTTTTCCCAGGGTAATACCCTGTTAGTTTTAATGGAATAAACATCACTAAGTGCCAGGGGTCGTCTTATATATTGCCACTCGGAAGTTTCCGAAAGTATTTTATATACATACTCAGACGACATTCGCCTGTCGCCATTGTATCCTAGTTTTTACATAACTGACACATATAATTCGCGTTGCACAAAGATATTTCATGTTCTATCTGTTTTTGGTTTAAGAGTATAACAAAGGCTTCTCTTAACTACATTGAACTATTTCTTTAAACAAATCATTTGAAATTGACTGGGTTTGATTATACGTGTGCATATGATACATGGGATTCCGGCCAAAAAATGTATTATTTTGATGCATTATCATACACCTATAAGGACCGAGCTAATTGATTTCACCACACATTTTGTATTCATCAAGTTTCATCTCAAGCTGCGGACTGCAACTCAGATAAACCCGCACCAATATCGGCTTACCAGCAAGTCCCGAGGTGGAGCCCTAACTTTAATCACAGATACGAACAAAAAATATACGGCTGCTATAACATGTTTGAAATATGCGTATTGCTTTATATTTTAGAATAAATCAATTTGTTAGTATCTCTAAAAAGGAGTTAAGATGACTGTAATTTGGCTGGCGACGACCACACGATTTTCGGTCATTTACTGAATATAACTACATTCAAAATGATCCTGGTTTATGACCAAGCGCTTTATGCGCAAGTCATGATGGTGAGACGGCGACTGTTTTAATCAAATGAACTACTGCACACTAAGGAAATACCGCCAGGTATATAGTCTGGGGATATATTTGACCTCTTTCATTATCTCCTAATAATGGTATATACCATGTATGTCCTTATTACATGATAACTTATATATAAGATAGTACTAATTCTTGCCACAAGAGGGGAATCCCTTTTTTTGATCTAAGCTTTTTAAAAAAATTTCCTTGGCCGTTCTCGTAATTGCGAGATTTGTAATCTCCTTATACGAGTTCGCAAGTCGTAATTACGCATAAGTGTCTTAGGATGAATAAAGTAGGCCTATATGGGCTGTTAAAAAAGAAAGCTCTCAAACGATACTTTATCTTTACAAAAACGTACTGTTGCCACAAATGAGAAAAATCCCTCAAGATGCCTTGTCTACATATAGGCCTACACAATTTTTTCCAGAGACTGAAAATGAAGACATTAACTGTCGGAATAGTATTTCTAAGAATATCTTAGTAGGCATTTACTTTCTCATTCTAGGTTTATTGTATTACCATCTGATATGTTTGGAAAACTGTATCATTATGAATTATATATGTAACATATTCCTTTATATGATATCTTTCCTGGAAAAGTAATTTCCAAACGGTATCGTGGGGATATATTTGACCTCCTTCATTATCTCCTAATAATGGCATATACCATGTGTGTCCTTATTACATGATAACTTATATATAAGATAGTACTATTCCTCGCCACAAGAGGGGAATCCCCTTTTTAATCTAACTTTTTAAAAAAAATTTCCTTGACTGTTCTCGAAATTACGAGATTTGTAATCTCCTTATACGAGTTCGCAAGTCACAATTACGCATAAGTGTCTTAGAATTAATAAATTAGGCCTATATATAGGCTGTTAAAAAAAATGCTTTTCAAACGATACTTTATCTTTACAAAAACGTACCGTTGCCACAGTTCTAACAATGCGGCGTTGTGTAGGGGTTATTCGTAGAACACTGCCAAACTCTTTTTTCAGCCTACCACTCTTTAAAAAACAACTTGATTTCCATAGGACATCGCATGGATTCCGTAGTTTATTATGATTGTAGACTGAGTTAAACATTTACATGATTCACATATGAATGCTTTTTGCATGTTTTAGAAAGATAATAGAATATTAATTGTGTTTTCGATAATCTGGGATTAGCACTTTAATTGTTAGTTGGAATAGATTCTAGTTCCGATATTTTGTCGGATAAAACCCATATCCGGGAATCAAACACGACCCTTGATCAGAGTTTGGCATGGAATCGTTAGCAGTAAATTCCGGCCACATAGACCACTCCATCAATGGAAAGTTGGTCATTTCGAGTCTAGGTAGCGACAAGATAGTGAATGTCCGCGACCCACTGCTGGAGATTCAGCACCTTACTCTGGGGTCGTGGTTTTGATTCCCGGACCGGTTTCAACCTGCGAAATTTCCTAGTCAGATAAATCATCTAAAAATTTATATAAATTTTTTTTTGTTTAGGTTTCAGTTCTCTTTATAAGATATATAGAATGATGCAGGCCCCACTGATCTAAACTTAATCCGGTCCTCGATATAAGATTATCAGTTTTGTAGAGTTATAAACTGTATTAATCAATCAATGTTGTGGGTCATATCTATTATAAGTTATTTTTTATATGGTACTAACAAGGTCATTATTTTATTATAGCGCGTTGCCACTAAATACATTATTCGCGAATGGAAAAAAATCCCACAAGATGCCTTGTCTACATATAGGCCCACAAAATTTTTGCCAGAGACTGAAAATGAAGACATTAACTGTCGGAATAGTATTTCTAAGAATATCTTAGTAGGCATTTACTTTCTCATTCTAGGTTTATTGTATTACCATCTGATATGTTTGGAAAACTGTATCATTATGAATTATATATGTAACATATTCCTTTATATGATATCTTTCCTGGAATAGTAATTTCCAAACGGTATCGTGGGGATATATTTGACCTCCTTTATTATCTCCTAATAATGGTATATAACATGTATGTCCTTATTACATGACAAGGAGGCATAAGTACTAGACAATGAGTACAAAATAACTTTTTGGAGCCCCTTTTTGTGGAGAGAACTCTACGCCATAAGTTAGAGATAGGTTAGCCGTGACGTAATGAAAGTCGTGATCATAACAGAATTTCTTAATCGTTTTTTACCTGTTTCCTTGCATCAACATGACATATCAAAAGTCGAGATCACGACATAAATAGTGAAGTTCATGACATAAAAAGGCGAGGTCACGACATAAAAAGTCAAGATCACGCCGTAAAAAGTTGAAGTCTCGACATAAAAAGCCGAGGTCAAGACAAAAAATGTCGAGACCATGGCATGAAAAGACGAGGTCACGAAATAAAAAGTCGGGATCACGATATAAAAAGTGGTGATTTTCTTTAGAGTTTTTTAAAGTTTCTTTAAGTTTTTGTTACCTGTCACCAATAGGCTTCTGTATAGTCACCCGATCTAAAACCCATGCCATAAAAAGATTGGTACTTTATACCACTGATTTAAGTGAGGGCAGTCAGTTTGACAACAAACTGACAATTTCTTCCCTCATCTTACTCACTTTCATCTCCACTAAGACTACTCATACAGCTGACAGCGACTTGCCTCTGGCAGTTTATCCAGAACGTAAGATGATTCATCAATAGACATCTCTGTACGAGTGTGATTAATTGTAAGTAATATACATCAAATTACATATACATCCTATAGAGTTTCCAAATTAAATCAGATATATTTTTTGTTTTTGTATTTACGCTGTATCAAGTCATGACACATATCGGAGGAACACTCACTCAAATATATATAGAAACAATTAGAGCACATTATGGATATGCAAAACGGCAAACCAAGGAAGTCTATAATCATGGCGTAAAAGACAACGTTGGTCCCAGTCACGCAGGCAGCGAAATACATATCAGGTTTTTATAGCCCACAATCTAATTAAAATGCGATCTAAAACGCTCCAGGCGTTTATCACTATTGTCATTGAGGTTGTATAGCAAGTAATCAGAAACCACACGTTAAAACACAAAAGTCGTACAGGAACGTTTAAATAACAGGAACCTTTAAATTACACTACAATTGCATGTTAAATAAACAATTTTATAACTCGCAAATGAAGAAAATGTAAAGGGCCACAAACCCAGGTACATGTTATGATTTTCCTATCCTATGTCCTCTGAACACCTTCTAACTTTATTCCACTGCATTTTAACACAGAACTATCAATTTCATGATAATATAAGAGTTCTGCAATAATCTAAGGTACATTTCTTATCAGATTGATTCTATAATGTTGTGCAAATCATCATCTCATTAGAGTCAATAATCTATCATATCCTAATAAATCTTTAATATTTTATAATTATAACAAAATATATCTTAATTTATTAAAATTCCTTCACAAAAATAAAAAAAAATCGGGACTTGGTCCATTTGAACAGTAACGAACACGCCTTTTCAACTGTTAAACATAATAAAGTTAAAACTAATTCATTCACCCCTGCGATATTACCAATTTGGTTATAACATTTCCTACAGTGTTAATGTATTTTTGATTGGTGTTTAATGCTAAAATCCAGGACATTTCAACTACATCGTGACTATGGATTACTGGACTATAAAACACGAACAAACTTCCTTATAATGTTAGTAATACCCTCCCCCAACCCAATACATACATGTGATCAATGTCTATATAAGGATATTATCGACCGCCCTGTCCGCCCTGTGGTAAAGTTTGAATTGTAATTTTTATTGCGCATCAAGATTAAATAGGCCTAGTTTCAGTAGTTCGATTTGGCTTAGATAGACTTGACATATTAATACAGTTTAAGATCACATGCACTTCCTTAGCTAAGTAGTTTAACATTTCGCCCAGTGTTGGTATTGATTTGGTTGTCAGCTGACTAACATATCAACAGCTCCACGTTGCTAAAAGGTTGGAAATCCCCTTTAGGACATATATATGTTACAAGGACGAAAGAAAAGGTTAAAGGTTTAATTCTGCATAGTTTACGGTAAGCCAAGCGATATGATTTAAGCAAGTGGGGTTATTGTCCTATATATACGCAAGTCTTTACGTATAGGGGGCCTGCCGCTATGAATTACTCCCAACACCAACTATTTTCAGTTTGTAATAAAGTCTTTTCCATTTCTCGACGATGTTTAGAAGAGTATGGCTAAAAAAGCACAGAAAAATGGAAGATGTTGCTACATTTGAACAATAACATTATCATCAAGTTATACTTTGAACAAAAACATTATCATTTAGCTATACTTTGAACAATAACATTATCATTAAGCTATACTTTGAACAATAACATTGTCATTTAGCTATACTTTGAACAATAACATTATCATTTAGCTATACTTTGAACAACAACATTATGATTAAGGTATACTTTGAACAACAGCATTATCATTTAGCTATACTTTGAACAACAACATTATCATTAAGCTATACTTTGAACAATAACGTTCTTAACAACCATCTTTATATTATATATTTGCCATATATATAGACAGCTGATATTGATTTGCTCGATAACGATATTGATTATATTATAGAACATTTGTGACTATTATATTAGGGGTTAAAACCGAGGTATAACCCGGATTACCAAGGCCGCTCTGCTTATTGCTGGCAAACCAGAGGAGGGTGTGTCTGCCAGCCACACACTCTGACCACTGCGCCACTAACAATCCGTTCATTGCATATCGACGATGAAACTCACAAAATGTGATAACTCCGTTTCAATTTCAGTTCTCGCAAATCGTGTTTATCTTAAGTAGTCTTATTGTTATTCAATTTACAAATAATAAAAATAACAACACGTGACCTCAGATCATAACAATTTTGGTGAGAATGTAAAAATAATTAGTATTCTCCATATTAAGACAACAAGACAGTTTTTTGTTTATACGTGGAAAGTATAGTCGTTTTAGAAATGCGGTTTGCGATATATATGTTGTTTTTTTGATTGGGTGTTGATGTTTCACTCACTTTACATTACACAATAAAAATACAAAACAAAAAAATAATAAAAGTGAGCAAATGTCATTTATTTGTTTTATTTGTGCTCTATAGAAAATTATGTACCGGTACTCCAAAAAATCTTTAATGAAAGAAAGAAATGCTATGCTATAATGGCAGTCGATCATCTTCCAGGTTTGTCTTGTGTTGTAATTATACATATTAATTGCCTTTGAGACAAAAAAAAAAAACCAAACCCTTCAGAATGCTGCTCATAACCAAGCAGTATAAAGGTACAGTATAACTAGAACCAAATGACGTCATTGTGCATGATACTCCGAAAACATGTCGCCGTTTTAGAGAGTTTGCAGAGAGTATTTCTATGGTCCTAAATTTTCGCACGGGGAGGGAACATACCGATTCGAGAAGAACGAGTATTATAAGTCTTTCAGACAACACATTTGAGTCGGAAATTTTTCCTTGCGAGAGAACTGCACAGAGTTCAACATAAAAGCTTTTAAGACAAAAATTTAGTTCTTAACTTTTTAAACTGTATTTACTTTCAACTCTATAAATGTTGGAACATATTCACAACTTATATTAAATCGCGCTTTCAACTGGTTAAAAACAGCACAAAAACAAAAAAAAACAGCCAGAAGAGAGAATCCGTCACATGATATCTAACTCAATTCTGTATAAAACTGTGATCTCATTGCTCATAAACGCCATTAGTTCATGCAGTGATTTTGACAGCTTATACACACAGAAATTAATTCTTCTGAAATTAGGACAGAAATATACGAGATATTATTTGATGTTCTGATATGTTTTGTACCATATATTTATATTGTCAATACTAATTGTGTGCTTATATTCTAACTGTATATGTTTGTATAATATCTGTGTAACGTTATAGTACTTTACTATCATACAATTACTCGTTTATTATCTGATATCAATGTTTATTTATCTATAGGCTGTCACTTTTATTTTCCTTATGTCCCTGATATAGCTTTGTTATCAATCACAACTATAGTCAGGCTGTTAAAGATCTAACTTTGTATCGAGTTGTATGTATGATCGGGTGCTATACATACACGGAGCATATATAGCCTTTACAACTTGAATTCAGAAGTTAAATGTTGTATAGGTAGATTTCCCTTTTCCTAAACATGTAATTGTTTTGAAAAGAATTCTCAATACAGTTACATAGGGAAATTAATTGCCATTGGAATATCTCATAAATTCAAATATAACAGGGCTATAATAACATACTAAACTACATGGGGTTTGGTAAATAGGCTAGAAATATTGATTCAACACGGTTTTCTATGTCAACATTGACACATTTTGGCCCTGTTGGAAATAAAAATCAAAATCGAACGTGAGTCAATTTCAATAATGTTAATTATGATTCGCTCCATTTAAACGATCCATTGTATACGGAGTGTCAACTCTCATCCGGGTACTCACATCTCTGTCTTCCGTACAGCTGGGGAGTATATTGGATCACTGGTTTACCAACTGCATTTTTTTTCTAAACAAAGAGAATGAAAAATCTTTACCGCAATTTAACCACATTTCAGTACGAACATATTGAAATATTTAGCACAGTGTATACAAAGAAAATTATAAAATGATTCGGTGCGAATATAACTAGCGCACTTGTCAACTGTCTTAAAGCCTTAGGCCAAAAACCGTTCAAAACCGTAACGTATGCAATTATGTTATATTTTCTGTGTGTATAATTTGTCTGGGCATATAACCTGACACTCGCTGGAGACTGAAACATATAACAAGTAATAAATTTCTATACTTTTTACAGGCTTATTCAGCAATTATTAGCTTCTAAAGACGCCCACCAGCAAGTGGTGTGTCTTTATAAAAGGTCTATACAGTGGCCAGCTCGCTTAATATATCATATACAATATGTGGATAGCACATCTATGGAAGCTGATTATCAATTGATATTTAACGTGACACAAAAGCAAAATATTTTTGAAATATAAACGATAAAACGAACTAAAGAAATTTTGTTTGGATATAGTCGACATATGTATGACACCAAAGATATCCGTGCTGTTTAGCAATCATTTTTATTTATTGGTATAAGCTGAATGATGGTTCTCACGAGAAAGGCTGCAGCCTTCCTGAACACGTGGCTATGGTCAATTCAGGGGATACACGTGATTTTCATGCAACCAACAAAAGAGAACGGATGTATATGTAAATATATAAACAATATATACGGTACCACAGAAGCCTACATCAAATGAAACGAGACCAAAGAGAGTAGCGCCAGAAAGCATAAACGTTGGATGGATTACTTGCAACAGCTTTACAAACTATATTTATTAGGCACCACGGTTATTTATAAAATCAATAAACAACAATTATTTATAAGCTGCTTACTGAAAGTGATATAGTATATAAACAAATATAATAATATTGGGTTTTTTATTAGCAACATTCAAAAGAACAGCATTTTTATTTTGGTTTGGCGCAGAAACTAATCGGGAATAGAATCCATGAGCAAAAAAAAAAAAAAAAAAAAGAATAAAAAAAAAAAAAATACGAAAAAATAAAAAAAAATAAAAAAAAAAGGAATGAAAGAAAAATGCATCTGTAATGTGTATTTAAACTTGATGCTCATTGGCGAAATCTCAATATTAACCTTGAATGTCGATGATTAACATGTTGACTCATCTCACACTATTTATGATACATCAAGTTTCTGCGGGCCAAACCGCAAATTCTTTCTTTTATAGTTTTTTCTTCAAACATAATGTTAATAAATGTATGAGTGTAGAAACTTTTGACTCATCAATATTTATTTTTCCTCATGTTATATAAACAAATTTACAAACACAATAAGCTTGCAGCCTTACTGGAACCCGCATGAAACATATTGTTGCAACCCGATCCAAAATTTAAAATAAATGGCCCACAATAATCCATAGAAAATGTATTCAAAAAAGGGAAAAGAAGACAAATAACAAATACCCAAACACACTGTTTGGTTTATGGGTCTGAGTATAATGCTGCGGTAATCATGGCTCAACATTCCATTACACAAGTAACACTGATCGAGTATTTTAAACCATTATATACATCTGTTACACGATTGGATGTGAATACGTTTCTGATTGAATTGTACATACAGTCAATAGAGATAAGACGCCCAGCCTTACGAAATTTCCTAAGAAATAAGGCCTGTCTCTGAATAATCGGAATCAGTATGGCCTCTTTAATACCTCACCAAAAATCATTCGGTCCTGTTTGTTGAATACTCACCGAATGGCGGTTCCAAACTTGGAGGAAGACTATATGTCCCACCAAATGTCGTTACTCTAAATGTCGCTCTCATATCGGGGAGATATTTTATACCGATCAAATGTGAGTAGGGTACTAGTAGAAATGAAAATTGAGGTAAAAAGTTGTTATTTTATGGGTCGATCTAACCCATACGTGTCCAAGGAAGAAAACGAAATGGTTTAAATCAAGGCAAGGCCATTAAATACAGAAATATGGTAGTGTTCGTTGAAGTCAGGAAGTTAGGAAGATTCCGGAAGCGTATATCTACTACACGGATTGTAGTACTATTAACGACTTTTCAATTAAGCCTCAGAAATTACTCAAACGTTTGTGTTGAAGATAGATACGGTAGAGTTTTATTAATATTAAAATGTTGACTTTGTGAACTGTAGTATCAATGGTTTGCCATATTAATCCATATATACTGGTACATGCTACAATGAAAGGATATTGATTCACTTATAGACCAAGCTAGCGGTAAAATACGGACAGAAAACCACACATACACACACTCTTAACAGCCTCTTTTATTTTCATTTTAGGTATTGACAGTAGAAACAATTTAATCCTTGGGTTGGACTACAAACAGCTGGAATGATACTCCTGGGGCCATCTGTCAAAGCAATCAAGCTGGAAGTGAATTTCATTTTATATGTGTATGTCCTGCTTGTCAAGCACTACGACTAAAATACTGACCAACTTTTGTAGTTACCAGTCACGTGTGCCAAAGATATATTTTATAAAAAATGTTAACCACTACTGAGAAATATGAATGGTACAATCTTTAACGTGTCGTAAGGTCTTGCTGGACCCCCCGGTCTATTTTCAGAACACCTATTGTATTTTGTCTGTCGGACGGAAGAATATAAATCTGTACCATATATCATTGTATATATTTTTGGAAAGCTTGAATACTCAGAATTACAAATACATAAATGTGGTAAAAATCCAATTGCAAAATGAGTAAATGTCAACAGAAAAAAAGACTGGTTTCATGGGTTATTTCTGGAAGTGCAATAACGAAAAGACTCAATAAATTAGTCGATAAGGTGGAATAGTACTTTTTAAGAACTTCATTTTTAAAATTTTGATTAGAACGATCTGTGGACTTTTTGTCTATCCCACCTTGGCAAGTCTTATAAAAATGTAAAATACAACTTTCTGAAAAAGTAAACCTTACCTTTTGAGCAAACAAATACTGGTAAAAATATATATATATATATATTTTTTTTTGATAAGCTAAAATACAAAATAATCCTGGTCGCTCTTCAAATCTTACCTATATACCTGCGACCAAGAAAAACATAGAAAAAAAGTGACCAGGATTAATGTGGTCGATATAATTTTGACCAGGAAAAACCAGGTCGCTCTCCAAATTCTACTTATACCATGCAGCCACCGGAAAAACCTGTTCGAAAAAGTGACCAGGATTTATAGTCACAATATATTTTCGACCAGGAAAAATGTGGTTGCTCTCCAAATTCTAATTTTACCAGCGACCAGAAAAATACAACTTGTGCAAGTGACCAAGATTTATGTGGTCGATATAATTTTGACCAGGAAAAACCAGGTCGCTCTCCAAATTCTACTTATAGCACTTGCAGCCACCGGAAAAACCTGTTCGAAAAAGTAACCAGGATTTATAGTCACAATATATTTTCGACCAGGAAAAATGTGGTCGCTCTCCAAATTCTAATTTTACCAGCGACTAGAAAAAACAAACAAGTGACCAGGTTTTATAAGGTCGACTTATTCTTTTAACAGTGTATCTGGTCATCGCATGTGTTAATCTCGATGAACTCATTTCAGATGGCTTTTTGAACCTTTTTTCCTTTACAAAATCAACGTTCACAAAAACCAAATATATATTGGTAACGAAAAGCTACATTTACTTCACGGATTTTTCAAAATGAAACTGTAGCCATTTTATGAGTAATATAGACACATTAAATTTTAATTATGTTTAATTCTATCTCACAGAAGTATGCCTATACTTTCGGACAATTTAGCGGCCTTAAACGGTACGGCGAATAATGTATTTAAGTTTTCTAAATAACTTTGTGTTTATTCGAGTTTAATTTATCATAGACATGCATTTATTTAGTTTAAACGGTAGAGAGATGCACAAGTAAGTAAGTTTCCATCTCATTAGTATATGAGTATGTAGCTAGCTTTGGAAATACTCACGGTAAATCTGTAATGCAATGGCCCAGAGATAAATCAATTTGTATGTGTTATATTAAATATACAACATAACACAAGTGGTTATGTAATTATGTAAACATACTGCTAGAGCAATAAAAACAGAGAGTTAGGTAAGATAAAACCCAGCATATCTCGGATTATTACTAGACAAGCGGGAAGTAACCTATAAGAGCATGTGTAATGCTAAAAAAAATACCCCAAAACACCTGAATATCAATTAAGCTTTGTCGGTCTGTGGAGAACGACTCATACGAAAGTAAATAAAAAATGTACAGTTATTATTTTGTTAATAAACAGATAATTCTTCCAGTAGCTGTGTGTATAATGTAAACGAGGCACGAGCAGTTTATCTTTACAACACTCGACTATCGCGTGCCTAAAGTCTGACCCACATTAAATATTAACAAATCATTTAATTGGCAAGGAGCCAAAGTTCTGTAACTAAATGCGCATATTTTTTTAAAAGCAGACAAAGTAGTCATGGCAGCCCCGTGAGTCTGTGCGTTTCAATAAACGAAGCAAAGGCATTTCATTGGACAACAGGTAATCTCTATTTATAAACGTCTACCTTGCTAGGTAACTCTCTAGAGAGAATGAATATGATGTGAAGTCTTGTCCACAGTCTAGGGAGTTAGATTTCCTGGTATAGGGGGGTACTAGTTATCTTTGTCTGTACGTAAAAAAAAAACCCTCACACACAGACACACACCCACACGCACACAACAAATCAATAAATTACACACAAAAAAAATCAGTATAACTACGATAATTGAATCGTGAAATACATGTGGTGTTTTTCTGTGTTCAGTACGCCTGGTTTTAAAATACACGTCGTTTTCTTCTTGCTCAGGGCCCGGTTGCTCGAAGCACTATTAAATTTAAACCTCTATTAGATGACGTC
>JARFOD010110746.1:0-15475 GCA_031763545.1 Mopalia muscosa
AGCAATCTCTGGTTTCTTTTTTCTTGTTTCATTCGATTTGCACGCTAAAGAAAGCTCATTGAAATAGATTTTTTGTTGAAACCATTTTAATTGAAAACTCAGTGGCAACAACAACAACACATATTAAACGCTATCAGGGCGTAAGGGAACAAACAAAATTACCTCAAATACACGAATTAAGTAGTGTATAGTATCTAGCAATAAAAAAGAAATATAAAACTGAAAAGTTGCGTTCTCCAGTATAATGATATATAGATGGATTAAAATCTTAAAAGGATAGAACACTTCATAATAGAGTAAGGTGACTACTCCAAAGAAGGACGAAAAATTCATATTGACTCAATATTTTGGTTTAATATCAAACCATCATCAGGAGCATCATCATCATCCTGATGATAGTTTGATAATAAACCAAAATATTAAGTCAATATGAATTTTTCGTCCTCCTTTGGAGTAGTCACCTTACTCTATTATGTTAAGCTGGTCAGTGGAAATTCTAATATAGAACACTTCCATCAACAACATTAGACTCTTTGGCAACCTGACCTATTTTCATATGAAAAATTATTTAGTTTATATTGTCTAGAAATGTTATATCTTTCTTTGTGTATTTTAGGAGTTTCGACTATGAATAATTGAATATCAAACTAATATTGTACACTTCTCAATAAATGCTGCAACAGCAGCACAAAGTTATGATCAACATGAAATAATTTGCACATCTGTTTTCTTACGGCAAAGTTTCTTTAAGATAATTATTACCAAAGCTTTAAAATGCATTTGAATGAATTTTCTGTGCAAAAATGATACTGACACTATATATAATAACAGAAGTCTATTAACTAAAAGTAGGCAAAGCCTCATTTAGATCAACTAACCGGCATTGGGGATCAAGCCTCCTGTTATAACGCATCATGTGACGTAGCACACAAGAAAATGAAGGAGAATGTAACTTTTAAAATGATGCATTATGGGAAACTTCTGCCAATCCTCGATTATAATGTTGCTGACTAAACGAAACGCATTTACAGAGTGCAATATGTGACCGTAAATGGCAACTAAATAGACACATATTCAGCCTGACATGCGAACAAAAACAATTGCTATGCGCAGTGGCTGATCAGGGATGAAATTACCCAGAGTTCCTCACAATCAAAAAGACACTTGTCCGAAATGTTACGTCACCATTTCATTCTGGTCTACAATGCCATGGACATTATTATATGGCAGTTACATACTTCTAGTTAATAGATTTCTGATAATAAAGATATTGATGGTGTCGCTCAATGTTTAATACTTATTTGCAGCTAGTTTACTCTATCATTGTGTAAAATGGTTTCCAGTCTGCAATTTTTATCCTTTAACAGCTTAGAAACATTCTGTGAAGCCCGATTTTTTCTCACCGTTAATACATATTTAGTCTAATATAGAACATATAGGTAAAAGGTAAAAAATAGACCAATTATTGTGATATGTTTCAAGTTTTAGTGATGTTTTTTTTTCTTCACTTTTTTATCACACCAGATGTCTATGGACAATGCTACTTTAACGACGTCAGGTTGGAAGAGATACTCTCGCCTAATTCGTCGTAACTTTATTTCTGTAGCCTTCCCGACTGTAGTGGCAGCCTCCATTTACTGGGACTTGTCTTATACAAAACAGTGCAAGGAAAGAAAGAAACACCAAAAAGAGCAGGAACTGACCTACAAGGGCTGAGAATCTAAAGAAAGAAAGGACAAAACTAAATCAGGTAAATGCATAACTTTCAAGAAGTTATTTATATTTGGAACACTGTACTTGCTGTTGAGAATAATCTACAAGTTTGTAAAGACTGTTATGCGATTGAGGGGTTATTTTTCGACCTCTTGGAGTTTACCAGAAGAATAAAACTTATTTATGGTGAAGGATTGCAGAAGAAAAAAAACTTACTATAAATATGATGTAAAAACGCTATTAAACCAGCAAAACATTCATTCAGGGAAGAAAGAGAAAAAAAAAAAAAATTGTCTCAAATAATGTTTAACTTTGTTTTATAATTTAAATCAACTTTTACAGCTGTAACATTGGCTAGCATCATCCCATCTCATATTCATAATTATTTGACCTGGCAATGTGATTACTTTTTTTTTTTTTTGCGCTGATTTGAAGTAAGGAAACAAGTTCAAACAACAACAGTTCAGATAAATTTATATCGATAATTAGATAGTAAACAGGAATGCATATTCGTATTTAAGCAGTATTATATTGTTTATCGCTTATGACATTTCTGTTAAGTCATATACATATGAACAGCACCTTCCATTGTGAGAGAAGCAGTACCAATCAGTGCATCCATCACAGGACTGCTCTAAGAGTGACTTATCTTCGCAACAAACAATAACATAACATCCAGAGTTAATATTACCTATTTAATGGCCATGTCTATTCTTCTTCACAACAAACAATAACATCACATTCAGAGTTAATGTTACCTATTTAATGGCCATGTCTATTCTTCTTCACAACAAACAATAACATCACATCCAGAGTTAATGTTACCTATTTAATGGCCATGTCTATCCTTCTTCACAACAAACAGTAACATCACATCCAGAGTTAATGTTACTTATTTAATGGCCATGTCTATTCTTCTTCACACCAAACAATAACATCACATTCAGACTTAATGTTACCTATTTAATGGCCATGTCTACTCTATTGCAAATGAGACATGTCTTTGAAAATATACAATGAAAATATAAAGTATTGGTGAAAAATCATGGTCTTTTTCTTAAAGCAAGCCCGGTGTCAATTTGACTTTGTTCCTTCAAACAAGTGAAATACCCTTGACTACTACCATTGTAAACCCCAATCAATCTTACAAACATTATGCGTTAACTGTTGCTGTTCACTGTTCGATAGCACAGCATTAAACACCGTTACCCCACCCAATGAAGTCATGGACATTTCTGTGGCAAAAATATACATTAGCAGAAGTTTCAAGATACATCTACACCCAATATACTGTTAATATTGTTGGAAAAACTGTTTTGATACAAAATCCTATATTATCCAACTGGCTGATGGTTTCACTCCAAGGCTACTATTTATATCTAGATAGCATCCTAGTTAGAAATGCTACTCAGTGTCTGTCCATCACAAATGTTTGTGAACACGCTAGCTTGAAAACAAATTCACCGATTAACTGTAAACTTGGTATGTAGCTTCCTCCTGTTAAGACAACGGGTGGTATTGCATTTCACCAAATAACGTTTAACAAACGTTTAACAAAATGGCCGTTATTACATAATTTTAGCATATTCATGTCTGTATGTGTTGTGAACACTATAAGTAGAGAATAAATTTACAGATAAACTTCAAACTTGGTATGTAGCTTGTTCTTGTTAAGAGGACGGATGGTATGGCATTTCACCAAATTCTGTAAAACAAAATGGCAATTATGACATCATTTTTTAATATTGATGCATTGCCTGTATGTGTTGTGAGCATAATAAGCAGAGAATAAATTCACGAATGAAGATAGCTTTCTGCTTTTACAACAATGGATCAGACTGAATTTTAATAAGTTCCGTAAAACAAGATGGCCCCCATAGCATTATTTTACAATATTCATTACTGTATATGTTGTGGACATTATTCACAGATTAACTTGACACTTGAAATAATCTCATCTTATTAAAACAACAGATGGGATTGAATTTCATAAAATTCTCGTAAAACAAAATGGCTGTTATTACATAATTTTAAAATATTCATGCCTGTATGTGTTGTGAGCACAATAAGTAGGGAATAAATTCACGAATGAACTTGATGGCCACCAATGTAACATTTTACCATATTCACGTCTGAACATGATTATTTTTAGATCAAATTCACAGATTCACTTGAAACCTGGAAGTTAGCTTCCTACTACTATTAAGACATAGGATAGGATTGCATTTTATCAAATTGCACAAAGCAATATGGTCTCGATACATGATAACTTAGGTTAAGAAACCGATGGGATTGCATTTCATTTTATTCTGCAAACAAAAATGGCCATCACTCAAATTCAGGTATTAACTTCAAACTTCACTTTTTCTGTAAATACCATAGATATGGTTGTATTTCACAACAAATATTGCCCACATTGCCTATCACACCAAAATGTTGATAAACACCATAACTTTTACTCTTTGGTTCTTTGAAGAAAAAAATAGTTCTCAAACAAAAGTACTAGGAAAAGGTGGTTTGACTGGGATTATGAGCATATATTTTCAACAAAAAAAAAGCCTCTAGTGGTGGACCTGCTAGCTACTCAGCTTGTGATTCTTGAACAAAGATGTAACCAGTATACATTTATTACATTTGTGGGTTTTTTAAAGATTCTCTATGATAGTTGTGATACAGAGCAATAAATATCTGTCCTTTTAAATTATTATACTGCTTTATGGAAGTGTTTTCCTCTTATATAATTTTGTTTTTTTTTTCACATTTTTTCAGGTCCAATATGGTGTTGACAGTCTTTCAGAAGTATAATGTTTTCATAATATTTGGGATATCGATGTGGCTTGGATATAAACTGGAAAAGTTAGATGACAAGACTCTGTTTAGAAACAAGAGTAAACTGTTTGGAGGTCGACAACTACCACCTGGAAAGGAATTATGGAACTGACCTAATACATACCAAGTTTTGCGTGTGTTCATAGCTATGAATCACCAGTAGAATTTTCAAAATTTGTATTTAGAGACTAAATGAATACATACTGTTGTGGGTTTCTGTGTGAATAAAATGTCAAAAATGTAATCAAAAGTTTAGTGTTTCCTTTATAATTCCTTCCTTGGCAGTGATCAATGTATTTGGAGACCTCGTCCCTTCACTCCATGCTGTTGGTCAATGTAGTTTTGGCTGGCTGGCAAGAGTGCCGAGTTTCTCTCTGAGCTAAGGGTCAACACACTTCTGATCCGTCTTTATACCTTGTGGTGGCCCTGTCTTGTCTTGGTTTGTTCCTAGTTACCCTATAACTTCTAGCAGTTGGGACAGAGAAATAGGCTTTACCACAGGGCGTCTAACATGTTATTTCTGTGGCCTGTCCCAAAATTAGTGTCCCAACTACTAGAAGTTATAGGGTATGTCAAGAATGTTCTCATTCAGCCATTGGGCATGCCCAGTATTGCCCACTATCTTTCTGCTTAAACAGGGACATTTTTTGGGGGGGTCATAAATTGGTTTGATTTCATGCTGTAATATTGCCACCACAAGCAAAGGAGCTACATTGTAGGATTGGTCAGAAGCTAAATTTTAGGTGTTTTAGAGCATTATGGAACAGGCAAAAAGTGTCCACTCTATAATCTGTGGGCCGTAGTCAGATTTTAGTTACTAATAATATACTCATGAAAAGAGTTTCTTTTTACTTCACAGTAGGCGTAAGATGTTCGAACATGAATTCTGTATAAATTGTCCTCTTGTCAAGAAGATGCACGATGGTCTTTAACACACTGACACAGCCTAGAGCACTTTGTATCTAAATGTAGCTGGCATACACCTGTTCTCTTTAGACATGCCAGTTCAGGTTAACTCTAGATAATATGGAATAATTGTATAAACATTATTCCAAACATGTCACTTATAAATGTAATGAGCTTTCGTTTGATATGGGCAAACTAAATACTAGTTGTAGTGAATGGAGGATGGATGACTCTAGTTTGACTCCAGTTCTGTTGAACTATAATACATGTATTGATACTGTTGATGTGATTAGTGAAATTAAGAAAAAAATCTTTTTTGCATGTCTATGAAAGTATCATCCACATAATTTTTCCATATTCGAGGCAGTTTAGGTCTAGTATACATAGATGGCTATATTTTCAAAATGTTTCACATATACATTTGCAACAATAGTAGAGAGGGGGTTACCCATAATGGAACCATGGCACTGTTGATTGGGTATAGGTAGAATCAAATCAGAAATTTAAATGGTAATTATGTGCCTGTGTTTGGAAGAATTTTTATACAATACAGTTCTACCAATACCCTTGAGTACGACGTTAAACACCAATCAAACAAACAAACAAACAATCTACCAAGCACATGTATCCATTTGCTGGATATCTTATATATTGGCTGTTCTAACAAAAACTGCTACCAGCTATATAGTGCCTGTGCACAATTGCCAGACAACCTTTACATTGCAATGTAGTATATGACAACAACTTACTTAAAATGGATGCAATGGCGACTAAAGAAGCACTTGCTAACACGACACATAATCAGGATATTAGTGCCTGTAAAGGATATTTGTTATGTTCCACAACTACCAGACAGTTGTGTTTCATTTATAACAGAAGGATAAGCTCAGGTTACTTAATAGTCCAATGTTTCCATTGTGATTTGTAACACTAACTACTTTACGTGCTGCTTAAAACGCTGGCATTATAATGAAGTAATTGACAAGCAGCTTAGTTTGACGTTATAATTCACGCAGGGGTAACGGACTCATAGGAAGGATACAAGTCTGTTTCACGCTTGTGGACAAGTACACACAATGATTTTTTTGTTTCCATGCAGGTATAATCTTGTCAGTGTATATTAAGAAATGACAGTAGAGCTGACAAAGACAGCTAAACTCTGTTGTTCCTAATCATGAGACCTGCTCTGAGATAAGCACTAAATGACGTCTTACCATCCAATTTTTAATGACCATGTTATGTGATATCAGACATGTAATATGGCCAACAGAAAATTGCGAAGGTAAGATGTCAATTAGGGCTAGTCTGATATCACAGGGGCTCAGTACCATAGAGGTTGTCTATGTATATAGAGATAATACTAGGGAGGACACTCTGCGTCAACTCAGTGTATATACTGTGGTGAAATTTAACTGATTCGAGTCCATTAATCACATAAAATAAAAAATATCACCAGTCCGTGTGATATAAAAAGTTCATCTTTAAATCCTAACCCAGAATTGTGATGTCAACAAAGACTGTCCGCCCTTGTATTATTTCTATACTCATAGACGACCTTAGTCTATGGTACCGAGCCTCTGTGTCTGATCTCTGGTTCATCTGACCGCTTATGATGTGAAGATTAAAAAAACATGCCATGAGGAACCCATAAGTTTTTTTTTGTTATATTGGTTTACAACTAAACAAATAAGTTCATTGTGTTTACCAAAGTTCATAATCATGAAGAATGTGTGACACACTCAAGCATAAACCCAACTAAGTGGCACAAAAAAAAAATTGATATATTGGTATATTTGAAAAGAACTTTGAATTACCTTTAAAATGATATATAATGATGTCCCTAGACTGCCTTTGTATTGGATAAAATTTTTGAGAAAGATGGCTTCAAAGTTTTCTTTTAAAGTTGTACTCAAGGGTATTTCACTTATATAACAAGTCGACAGATTGTACACTTTGTTTTTTGCCTTATTACGGTGGAAACCGAGAGGAACCTTCGTAAAAATGTGGAAGGATTAGTTAAATTTTAAATGTTGTAGATTTGGCTGTCAGAACAAGGAGCCTTCCATATAATAGGTAATCATGCTGTTAAAGCTATGGACTTGATGTGAATGCTTCGCAAGGGTCAAAGGCAGATGAAAACTCACCACCACTAAGACTGATGCTTAGAAGAGATGTTTGATTGACTGTGTAAAGGTTATTTCACTCCTATGAAGGAGAGCTAGCTTAATGGGCTAAGACAAACCTTGACACCACTGGTTACAAAGACAAACCTTGACACCACTGGTTACAAAGACAAAAGCGGACATAATACAAAAAGATGGGCGTGATGGTGCCACTAAAATGAACTCTAAGAGCAACAGAAAGCTCCCTTCCAACCTATGATTTTTGCAGAAGAGCTGTTTGTTTCATAGGGTGTAACCCTATACATACGGTCACTTCACTTGTATGAAGGAGATCAATGGGTGAAGGAAAACAATCTTGACACCACTGGCAACAAACGGTCAATAAAGGACAAATTACCAAAACATCACAAATTGGCCCTATGTTGCCCCTTAGCTCTCCAAGAGCAACAGGAAGAGCTCCCTCCCAACCATCTGCTTTTAGAAGAGCCTCCCAGTCCAGCCGTCACAACAGTATTATGGCTGCCCCTGTAGAAATACCTTCACAGTTATTATTCCGTTAGGGATAATACTCTAAGCCCTTCTAATCCTCAAGATCAACCTATACTTCAATAAATAACAAACACACTCGTTAACTAAAAAATAAATTGTTATTGTTACCATTTCATCAACTGTGCGCTTTAATAAAAATTCTAAGCAAAACTGTGCAATAACAAATATTTTTGATAAAATATGGAAAATTTTCTAAAATATCTATTGGGTTGCATACACACAGGAGGTTTATAATTGTGTTTTAGGCAAAGCGTATGCCTTATAATTACATTGTATATACTTATTAATAAGATATATCACAAAGCTTGTTAATACCAATAATCAATCATCACACATGTTCAAATTGAAGTATTAACATATACAGTACTTAACATTACGTCATTCCAGATGGCTGCCTCCTATAAAGGCATCAAGCCTTACTTTGGCAACAACAGGATGTATTTTCTTCAATGAGGAATTCTACCTAAGGGATATTGACCATACTAGGATATGTTACATGCAATATTCCCCTTTAGTAAATATACAACATTCCACAAGCATACAAAATTTTAAAATAGGCATTACGTTCAGATTCCATAAACTCATGGCTGACTGTCTTGCTGGGGAAAAATAGTTTTCTGACACAGTTATATGTTACATGCAGAGATCTCTCATAGCCAATTCTATAGCATGTAGCCTCATTTAGAGATGTATTTAGAGTGCTGCACTTTATTGTATAGTTCTTAATATTTCCACTTTAAATACCAGCTATTATGTTTTCAATTAATACTGTCAACTGGAAATTAAATCACCCAATAGCATCTTTATAAAAAGGGAAATAGTTATGTTTTGTCAACCAGCCATTTTCTTCGCTCTGGTTGTAAATAAATGTTTGAAATTTTGCAGAACGGTCAGTTTTTTTAAACACACACAAAGGAATGTTTACTTCACCAATAAGGTCCCTGTAGATATTTTCCTGTATTAATCCAATAAATTTACTATGTCCATACTATCGCTCTGTATCCAAATCAGTTTTACAGCATTTCAGCTGATCAAGCGTTGTGGCAAAATTCTTTCTCGTTTTCAATTTTACCAACATCAAGAAACACTGTCAACATCTACTTTTAGTTTATTTTATGCACCCATGCTCTTACATGTTTTAAAATGTAGACAGTTGCTAAAGTCTCTATACTTCTATCAACATATTTCTACAATGTAGTGACCAATCAAACAAACAAACAAACAATCAATGTAGTGTAATCTTATTGAGTAAGCTGCATACAATATCCAAATGACTTTATTGAAAGTAAATTTCTCAAATCTAATTTTTACTAGTTTCTATTTTTCACTAAAATTACTGGCAGGAACAATCAAAACATAATGTTAAATTTTACTAAATGCCAGCCCAAAAGCTAAAGCAAATTCTCCTCAACGACACAGGCAACAAACAAAGACAAGACCAGATGCAAGATCAACTTCATGTTAGCCCTCATCTCTGCTAGCATCAGAGCAACATAAAGCTACCTCGCAACCATCTGCTGATAACCAGGTTTGAGTGGGGCTTAACAACGACTCTAGGCTATTTTACTTAGTCCCTTGCTTAAATAGTCTAAAACTGCAACGAAACCTCCTTAAAACCAGCGATAGGTAGAGCCACATCGTGTGACTTGAATCATATAGGTCTACATGCTTGTCGACAGGCAGACTCAAAGTTGAATTAGTCCACAGACATGATAACCACTAAGCCCCGGCCTCAAGAAAAGTGAAAAAGTTGCATCATTAAATTAACAACATTTAGAATAAATAAATGAAGCTGGGGTCGGTAGCATATATTGGAGAAGAGTTGGGATGCCTGGGGAGTATTCTAATCAAGATCTCTCAAAGCAGTTTATGGATCATCGAAAACAGAGAACATTTCTTGAATAAATATTAGTGTCCGCTGATCGGAGTTCTAATGCCTTCATTTGAGCCTTAAACAACCTCTCTTTAAGCTCATGTCTCTTTCTCGTTTCAAGACTGTAAACATTGGAATAATCTGTAAAATGATAATTGTCTTCGTGTTTCGAATAATCTTTTCTCTTCCCTATCAAATCCTTGAGATAGGCTTCTCTGTTGTATTTTGGTCTCAGGTTATCTTGTTCAGAAAATAAATGATTTTCTTTTTCATAATTCCGGTCAAAAGTCACATGTTTTTTTGGTGTATCTGGGTCTCGTCTTTCCTTAATAAGGCAGGGCTGTTTGGACAATGAGATATCACAAACATCTCCAACAGACTGGACTGTTAAAAAACAACAAAGAAATACATTTAGGGAATATCAACACATTGATATTATTGCATTTCAACCAACAGTTATAACTTCAAATTTCTGTAATGCCAGGGGATTTAAAGTGATTGATTATTACATGAATACAAGATTATTTATTTACTTTGTACAAGATCAGAACAATACAATTATAACAAACACAAAATAATTATTGGATGTTCATAAAAGCTAATCAGAAATTTACCATGTGTTTTACACCGTGCAGTAAAGTTTTTCACTTTTAGGACGGTGGTGTATTCCAACAATAATTGACACTAACACGACCAAGATGTGAATCATTTCCATAATGGTGGAAAATTAATGTTTTCTCCAGTGCCAACCAGTAAATACAGTATTGCTGCTCTTCAAACAAATTGTCAGAGGAAATTCTATGTAGCAAGACATTATGAAATATCTGAAAAAATATCGTAGAAGACGCACTCAACGAAAACATAAATTAAATAAATCAATTTAATTAATTTTCAGTATAAGATAAATGAAGATCAACAAAGAAGCCTAACTGAATGTAATTGTGTACATGATAAAACTGAACCACCCATCACCGTAACAATATCAAGGGTTAGTTAAAAGGTTTAACATAAAATGGGTGTCAGAACACATTACTGTGTTAAGAACAGAATAAAGAAATCTCCTGTTGGTATACCTTTGAGTAAGTATAGCCCCACTGATGACATACAAATAAAGCTGGAAACAAATCTTAAGTCAGGTAGTATTTAAATACAGGACAGTGAGTATTGTCAATTCAACACAACCAGCAAAGAAGAAAATATAATCTTGCCTATAGGACTACAATATAAGCCCAATTTGAACCTCACAGAACCATTGGCTTCCCATTCCTTTTAGCTCGGAAAGCACCAGGGCTCAAGGATTTCTTTGTTTGATGTTTAACGTTGTACTCAAGGGTATTTCACTTATAAGGAATTGTCCACTTTGAACTGTACACAGCCTTATTAAAGTGGAAAACCGGGAAGAAACCTTGTTAAAAACACCCCCGCAATTGCCAGACCCACAACATGTGACTCGCTCATATACCTGATGGGCGACAGACAGACTTGACCAGGGCACAAGGAAGCCTACAGAGCAATACAAAAGACTTCACAAACATATCTGATTTCCATTCCTTTTTAGCTCTGAAAGCACCAGAGCACAAGGAAACTTCCTCCAACCACCCACAGATTATCGCTCCACTCACTTGATGCTTTACCAGACCAGTGGGTGAAGGAAACCACTTTTGTCTTTTATAGGTTGACATAAGTTGAAAATAAGTTCACGACTAACTCCATCCCATGTATACTGCGGTCCGGGGGGGGGGGGGGGGGGGGGGGGGGGGGGGGGGGGGGGGGGGGGGGGGGGGGGGACCCCCCCCCCCCCCCCCCCCCGATAGATAACAAAAAAAAGGTACTTGAAACTGCATGATTGGTATTAAACAGTGCTGTAGGCAAATCTCGCTTATATTGTAGTTATGAATCGATTTTACTCCAGGATTCCCAAACTAATTTTCCAGGAATAAAATGATGTATTTTTTCCAGAGTTTTCCACAACAAAAATTGTGTCAAATTTCACTTTTAAATAGGTTATTTCATCAATAGTTTGTCATGTTGTCACAAAACAAAAATGAATTCAACTATCCATGACTTTCAAGGACTCTGTTAATTTTCCAACATTTTTAAGCCATTTTAAAAACAAGAGTAAAATTCCAGGAATTTCAGGAGGTGTGGGACCATGTACTCCGAACAAAAAATCTTAACCGTATTATGTAAATTATTATCGTCTTTTGGAATATTAATGTTTCTTTACTGCAAAAAAAATAATAAATAAATAAATATGGCTAGAGGCCTATGCTTGAAATGTACTACCCTAGCCTATTAGGTATGACCATATTTAAAACACACTGGTTCTAGTCCTACTGTTGCTTCTTGTTATAATCAGCAACAGGCACAAACCAGTAAATTAGTGTTTTTTTCACCAAATTCATAGGAAGAGCTCCTTGGTACAACTGTATACTCACTATCATATAATATATTTGATCAGCATCAGAAAACAAAGATCAAATCCACATAATAAGTGTACATATTAATTTAATGACTAGATAAATTCCTTGAAAGACATTTTATGTAGTATAAATATTGTACAAAATATATGTAAATCTATTAATAAGATATAAATGAATATGGTATCAATTCCATATGAACATAACACAGCTGTAAATCTGAAGCACTATTGACACTGGCGCATTTCTAGCTTTTTGGCTAAAATGTAAGGTTTTGAGCCCATTTCTGTGTATGCACAGATGTAGACAAATTCTTATTTCTTTGCAAACAAGAGATTTCTAAAAATAAAAACCATTTTTTTTTTTTTACCAACCACTATTTTGCCATATTTTTTGACAATTAAAATATTCTTACTCAATCAAACGTTTTTGACAATACAAGTTTCTAATTCGAATATATACAGGGGTTTCAAAAAGTAAATGCAAAGAATAGAATTTTTATACATTTATGTACATCTGAGCCAGTCAAATGGACTGCTTAACACACACTGTGACCTCTAATGGTAAAACTTAAATAAAACAGACTGCAAGTTCACAGGACTGTTTGATTGGTGATTAACTCTGTGCCAAAGAGTGTTACACTTATATGACCTCAGTGTATCTAACAGTAATTGCCACAATTCTTCCATTATTGCCCCCAGTCAGAGGGCTTGCTTAATGTCATTTCACTTATATGAGGGCACACCAGTTACTGTAAACAACGCTGGTTACCTAAATGACTGGACAATGACAAGAAAATATTATGACATCACAAAACAAACTGATCATTGTCTCCCAAAGCACCAGGAAGCTCGCTCTGAACCGATCAAGCCAGTACAACAAACAACATTCATCATTGTAACTGGACAAAATTAAATCTAATTCCATTGACCCCAAGATGAGTTACCTCCCCTAATAGTAAGAACATGCCTGACAGACGGTCAAATAACTCCCCCTTAAAACCACAACCCAGGCTTCCCTTGTGAATTGTTTTGATAAATTAATTAATAGAGGAGATCTTTTCACAATTATTAGACAATATTTTTTACAACAGTTTTTATAGAGAAGGCCATACTCCGGAGTGAATGTTGAGATCAGAATTTCTGGAAGAGAGCACATTTCTCCAGTCTATTTGTGGGTTGTAAAGGTCTAGGTAATTCTCTATATCTATGTGCTGGGCTCGGAGATAGAGCTTCTCTCATCATGCGCTGCCTACCTGAATACGACGGTGAAGGAGTGATACCAAAACGAGGAGAGACAGCATCCAACAACTTCGGGTTATTTTCACTGTTGAACCGAGACTTATGCTGTTTGACATCTTTCAGCAAAGATTCTGCTCTGAAGTTACAAGATAGGGAGATATTTAAGTTAACCACTGGTCTCTAAATGGGGCGATATAAGAATTTTTTTGACATATTCTGCTCAAGAATTAATCAAATATTAAGAGACATGTTAACCAGCTTAAATGATTTTTAAGATATGAAGCTTATGAGTAAGGGAAGGGAACCACACATCCGCATCATACTAAGCTGCATTCCAAATTTGAACCCTCTATTTTAAGCGGTTTGGCTTCTAATCCATTTCATATCCTTATGTCAAAAAAGTGACAGATGCCGACATATTTGTTGCAATGGAAACCAAAAATTTGTTCAGAATGATACCATTTTCAATAGGATTTAGTTTAGCATTATATTAAGCTGCATTCCAAATTTGATTTGTTTGTTTGATTGGGGTGTAACCTCGTACTCAAGGGTATTTAACATATATGACAACGTGCCAGCCCAATGGGTGAAGGAAACCACACCACTGGCAACAAACAAAGACAGGACGGGACAAATACAGGACGACAACAAAAGGATGCAAGACAGTCACCACAAACAGATCAGCTTCCTGTTTCCCTTTAACTCTGAGAGCACCAGGGAAACATGAAGCTCCCTCCAACAGCCCGCCCTTCCAAATTTGAACTCTGAGTATGTGTTAAGTAGTTTGGCTTCTATCCTGTTCATGTGGTCGTGTAAAAAAAAAAGTAACAGATTCAGACATATTTGTTGCCATGGAAAACTGAAATTTGTTGGGAATGATCCCATTTTCAATAGTTTACTTTAGCATCATATTAAGCTGCATTCCAAATTCCCTATCTGTTCACGTCATCATGTCAAAAAAATGGACAGATCAGGACATATTTGTTACCATGGAAACCTGAAATTTATTCGGAATGATCCCATTTTCAATAGGAGTGTAGTTTAGCATCATATTAAGCTGCATTCCAAATTTGAACTCTCTCATCTTAAGAGGTTTGGTTTCTATCCTGTTTACATCGTCATGAGGGAAAGTTGGACCAACCGACTGACAGACAGAGTGAGTGAGTTATAGAGCTGCTCAGTCATAGCTGAAAAGTGACAGATGTGGACATATTTGTTGCCATGGAAACCTGAAATTTGTTTTCAGAATGAACCCATTTTCAATAGGAGTTTAGTTTCATATTAATCTGCATTCCAAATTTGATATACAAAACCGTATATAAATTATACAGCTCTTGGTGTTCAGCCTTCCTATAGCAACCCTGAATTGCCTCATTTGGACAACCTTTTTTAAGAAACTTTAACGTGCAGAGAATTGGACACCAAGTTATGTACAAGTGAAGCAAAATTACCATTTTGGACACCATACATTTGCCGTAGCCTGAGGACAAAGAGAGAATTATCCCAAAACAACACATATGTTACATGCAGACTGAAATACCTGGCCATTTTGCTGTCTGCTAATTTTTCCTTCAAAGTTAAACTTTTTTCTCTCTCTGAAAGAAAATAAAAACATATTTACAGTGAAAGCTAAAAAGTCATGAGGAACCTTCAACCATAAGCCACAGTATGGATAACACCTTCCTTTCAGGAGACAGAGATGACAAGACATTGTTAAGGTCTTGCTGGACGCCTTTTTTATTTCTGTTTGTTTGTTTGTTTGATTGGTGTTTAACGTCGTACTCAAGGGTATTTCACTTATATAACGACGGACACAAATAC
>JARFOD010110757.1:0-15474 GCA_031763545.1 Mopalia muscosa
TATTTTTGTCCATCGTCATATAAGTGAAATACCCTTGAGTACGACGTTAAACACCAATCAAACAAACAAACAAACTTGGTTGGAGCACCATTTTATTTTCTCAGTCTGAGAGGTCAGCTCTTGTTTGAATAGTTCATTGTTGATTATTCTGTCTAATCATCTTTGCTTTAAGCCTGTGTGTTTTGTCTTGTAAATCCTCTTATTTGTATGTCCTACTTTCTCTCATTTAATGAAACTCCAGCACCATTCATCATCTTACACAGGATATGTCAATATTGTTCTCCTTGTGGACATTGACTTACAATTGATGTGTCTTGGGTAAAAAAAGCTTTTACTTTGCTTTTCCTCAAAACAATTTTTTGTGGTTAACTACTTTGGACTTTTCAGGTTTTGATTTTAAAAGTGCATTTGAGGAACTACATGTTTGCCGTTTTTAGAATCTTTAGTCTTTTGTAGAAGTAATAAGGTTGATAAAAATTGTTAGTTTATGCTGGGTGATGGCAATTGCTATTCTCCGTGCAGACAAGAAAAATAACACTGATTAAGCCTGCTGATAATGAAGAAATCATATTGATTAACAGAAACTATCGTTTATGTAATTGCTTTAAAATGTGCCTTAAATTTGAACTAATGGTAGTAATATAACAATTGTTGTTCTGTGAGCCAAAATATGTTTATATGTACATGGAATTTTAAATATTCCTTAATATTTAAACAATGAGCTCTTGGTAAATCTACATATAAAATGGTGGTATTTAAATGTATATTTTCCAGCATAACCTTAAAATAATTCCTCTAAAATTTTGTGAGATAACCTAACATCAGTATGGGCCACTGCTTTGCTGATATATGTTCATATGTTAAATTTGATTGAAACAGGGTGTGTCAAAAGGCTACTTATGTGTCGCAAAGACACTTTAACATCCCTCTGTCTGACATAATGGATGAGTGTGACTTAGTAAGTTTGGGTGTAATTATAGAATACCCTCCTCTATGTTTGTCCTTATGTCTGCCTATGTCTAGGGATTTGGAACTGTGTTGACAGTATTGCTGTTTGGGGTTCTTAGACAGATTTGGTCATTTTAAGGTTTCTGAGTAAATCATAGCCTCCATGTACATGTAACTTAGAGATAAATTATCCTTTTCAGGGTCTGGCAACCGAAGTGAGCCAGTACACTTTGTAAGGACAAGATTTTCAAGTGCAAATTTTTTTTGCCAAAACGTTGAAATAAAAGCTTTTCAGTTTTTTATATGACGTATTATGTTATGGGGTTGTATGTCCGTCCGTCCGTTCTAATCAAACTTAGTATGTTTGTTACATGTGACAAGACGGCACTTACGATTGATTTGGGCATAAGTCAACCTACAGGTGGCGCCACCTGGTGGCAAGTCTAAATTGGGTTTCTGTTGTTAACTTCTTGTGGAATTCAAATCTTACTAGGTGTGATTGTTTCATGTGACAAGACGTCGCTTGGAATTAGTTTTGGCATATGTTGGACTACAGGTGGTGCCACCATGTGGTAAGGTCTGAATTTTGGTTCTGTATATTAATTTGAAAACTTCTTGTGCAATTCAAATCAAACTTAGTATAAGTGTTCCATGTGACATGACGTCCATTGGGATTGATTTTGGGGTGTGTCAACCTACATGTAGCGCCACCTGTTGGTCTAAATTTGGTTTCTATATGTTTTAAATACTTCTGATGAAATTCGAATCAAACCGTATATGAATGTTCCATGTGACAAACTGTCACTTGGGATTAGTTTTGGCCTTTATTGGACTACCTGGTGGATTCCATTCAAACCCACGCCACAGCGTAGCTGAAATACCGCTGAATGTGGCGTAAAACACTAATCAATCAATCCATCCATTCAAACCCGATTTTAATATTCCATGTGACAAGATTTTTTTGGGCGTATATTGCGACTCATTTGAGCTCTTGTTTATTATTGTACACAATATAAAATAAAATTTCTTGTATCTGAATGTTCCCAATCCAGATCTATAGTTTTAACATTTAAACTGTAAAGGCAATGCTACTGGTGAAAAAAAAAAAAAAAAGCCTTAACTTATCCAGTAGTGAAAAAGAGCTAAGCAATTTCATACATAAAGCTCAAAAGCATGATTTTAGCTCTTCGTTTCAAGAATGGCAGGTGTTTCATACTTAATTGGCCAGTTGAGACCCATGAGTTATTCATTGTGGAATGATTTATTCTTGGTTTTTGCCAGATATTTATAATTTTGCTATTTAATTTTAGAGTATGGAAATAACATTTGTTTAAATTGTTATCTTTATCTGATTGTTCTACCATAAGCCTTTAAAGTGTAGTCAGTTAGATCTCTGGCCCCAATAGGGAGAAACAAAAGCTCGAATTTCGCTGGAGGCAAGCAACATTGTCCCATTGTCTTTGTCCACAATAATAATATGTACTGTCACTTAATTTTATTAAACTGTGGAAACTTGTAGATGAATTAAACTTTGTAACCTGGTTTTTGTAACCTGGCATTTACCATAACCTTATTCCAAAAAGTCCTTTCACGTTTTGACAGGCTATCTCTGTACAGTGCAAATACAGATTAATTCATTATTGTCACTGATAAAAGGCAGTGGGCTTTTGCAGAATGGCCAGAATTGTCACTCAGAAAGAAACCTATAAAGTCATGCCATTTGGTGTGTTTCAGACTGCAGTTGTTTTTGTCATATGACTTGTATGGCTGTTGCTGTTCAACTGATTGTCTGAAATAACATTATATGGAACCAATAAAAATCTGTTAAAAAAAGCGGCTCAAAATGTTTAAAAATAAGAATTAATTTTCTCTCCTCATTTATTCAGCATATTATTATATATATATATATATATATTAGTCAGAACCAGGGCTTCAGATTTACTCTGACAAGCAAAAAACAATTGTGATTGATATCTAGATAAAAAAGATGCTAATTTAGCCTCCCTGTTTCCATGCTGTATGTTGAGAGAAAATCGACAAATTCGCTGGGTAAATATTCCAAACTCCTACAGCTGGGAGCCTCTGTAGCTCAGTCAGTACAGTTTCCGGCTTGTAACCCAAAAGGTCCTCAAATCCCGGTGGAAGCAAATAATTTTTTCTCTCTTCATTTATTCGAAATACATACATACATTATTTCTGAACTGACTTTGTTCGTTGAGTATAAAGAGAGTAAAAAAGAGACATTTATGGGTTTAGTGAAGCCAGTTAGACCTAGGAATTCTTTTCATGAATAGCTTGCCATGCAAATGATTGTGAATGGTGTCCAGTCAAACTCTGCCAAGCATATAGCTATCCCTTTGTATTGAGATAATATTGTGTGTAGACTTTTACACAAAACCTGCTTGCCTCCTTTCTGGTGTTTGCTGAATTGGCTACATGATTCATACCGTTTTTACACAGAATGGTACCTACAGAATAGTTTATAAATGTAAATAGCAGGGAAAATGTGTAAGTGGAAACATATATTCAAACTTGACACAGTTCTGTGTATTCAATTGTGTATGTAGCTGCCAAAATGGCTGTTAATAGCTAAATGTGAGATCATTGCGCCTTGAGTATGTTTTTATGCCACTTGCTGTTCTAAATTTATACATCTTTGTGATATTATTTAGTTATCTTTAGGGGCTGGTAAACATGTGTGTAAACGGAACTGAGTGGAAGTTTCTCTCTGATAATTTACTGCTGGATACATGTACATAACATTCCTCACAGGATTATTTTCAAGATTGTATGTCTCCTTAGATTTGGCATCCTGTTCATTATATCAAATGACTGAAATTCATTGTGTTTACTCATAAGAAATGTGTTCTAGTACTTGTTAAGTTAACTTAATACAGGATTATGCAGTTATGAAGGGTTTTATGGTTTGGCATTTTTTTTAGTAGCTAAATTTAGGCATACTGTCGCTATATTCTGTAACAGTTCTGTGTGTTGTAAATGTGTCTTTTAAATGATTCTTGTGATGTAGATGGAGCGAAGAGGTCTTGATGGTTTTGTGCATGCAGGTTGTACAACTTACACTGTTTGACCGCAATCTGATTTTCACAATTATACAGTGCATGTTTCAAATTGATTCAGCTGAAGCTATTGGAAATATGTTAATGGACTTTTCAGCTGAAGTTTGGTAGTACGCATGTAAACTTGTGATTTATTGATTACAGTATGATAACTTATTAATGAAATGTCTGCCCCAGTAATATTCAACAACATGTATGGTTATATGTACATATACATGTAGTGCAAATGTATACCTTTAATTTCGGAGACTGTTGGTATATGCACTTACACATTAGCTAGTATTGTGGGGGAAAAAATTATCTTTTTTTTTTTTAGAATCACATTGTGTTATCTGGGCCATTGACATACATATGTGGGTTGGCCTATGTTAATTTACATTTTTGGGAGGTGGTATATTTGTTGTTTAATTGTACCAAAGTATGGACAGTCACAGTCAGTCAGTTGCAATTAAATGAAAGTAAGGCATGTAAAAGCACATGCGTTGAACCGATGACTGCTGGTCTGGTGAAAAATAGCCTTGGTATCAATGTACATAAGATTGGAATCAGTCATTATATTAGCAGTATATTAACAGTAAATCTGTTATCCCTTTCCACATCTGTGTTAATACAAATGGGACTTCACTTTACAGTTTCTCTAGTTTGAACAGATTCAAAACTCTGCAGGCTGGAACCTGTCGTAGAACTGAACTGACATTTTACACTTAAGTGTGATGAAATTTTCAGGTGAATGTTAAAGGATTCTAAGAATATCTTGACATTATTCAGGTAAAGTGAATTGGTTCCTTTGAAGTTATGAGGTGATTGTGTTGCTAGGCTATGAAAATCATATTTTTATTAGCTTAACACAGATGCTGAAAGGAGTTCTTTGAAAAGATATTTGTTATTTTCTAGGTTCTTTCACAAAATATGTTTAAAGAACAGTGTATGTTTGAATTGGATTTGCTTACTTACATCGTATGTTTCCTTCTAATTAGCCATTAATCTATACGTTGAATTACGAAAAAAAATTGCATAAAATCTGTTGTAACAAAAATTCTAACAGAATTATCACTCAGCTTTAGGAATGCATTGGTGGAACTTGGTTGTGCTGTAGTAATGCATCTGGGATATTTTGTGTGTGTTAGAAAATAGCACAAAAAACAAAATTTATTTTAGAATTTTTACATTACTAAAGGTGATAGTCTAGATAATAAAGATAAGTCTGATCAATAAACATCCCCATTCAGCTCACTACATTAAGCAAGTTATCTTTTCTATACTCCTCTATACATTGTACATGTATCTATGTACAGAAAGTGATGGATGTATTGATTGCTTTTAGCTGTTGTTGTAATGTTTGAAAACATTATCTGAAATGAGTACTCTCAGCCAGTGAATGTGTTCTGGTGGTTGATGTCATGACAAAATAGACAGTGTGTTATATCCCATGAGTACTGTTTCTTGTTTCTAGGTATAGATTGAACCTGTGATAATGAAATATTTACCAGAATTGATTCGTTGTTAATGGCTAACCTTTATGCAATAAATGTGTGTGGTTAGGTTGGATGATAAAGTGTTTGATTGCAATCATTACTTGTATTGCAAAACAGTTAACTGACAGCATTTGCTCTGCTACTGTTGAGATTTTTACAAGTATTTGACAGATAATTACTGCAATGGTAACCAGGAATTTTATGTTTTTTTGTCTTTACCATATCATTTATAATATAATATGCAAATGCAGAGAAACCTAATATAATATGGGTTCCCCCTCTCTGGTCTTTGGGCGGCTGACAATATGTAGGCCAACGCTGTCTTTAATAGCTGAATAGGAGCACATGTATCAGTATGACAGTCAGCCAGACTATCTTGTTTTAAACCAAAACTCAAACCTTTTCTTAACATAAAGGGTACCTCCTGAAGAACATCAAAATGTGTTTTCTTCACTGCTGTACTATGCCAAGCTGTTCAGTAGATCAAGTTCACCTTGATAAAGTGATTAACATGCAGTTTTTTATTTATTTTTTATTGTTTTAGACATCTCTTTGGTTGATAAACATGGATTGGGATAACTGTTATTTATTTCAATCTTCTGAATCTGCATTATACACATGTATACATGTGCAACGGATCTTTTGCCAAAAAATTTCTACATTGACTCCTGATGTAGAGTAGAACATTGTGCTCTGTTTCAGACACATAAATTAAACTGTCCTCGTTTTACTTCCAGTTTGCACACTGCTATATTGCTGTCGATCCCATATCCATGCTATATCTGGTTGGGATTGCATAAAGCTGATATTAGAAAACATCTGGTTATTTTTCATTGGGGAGATCTAGGAATGGGTGCAGTATCAAAGCTTTCACAGATTATATAATCACTTAATAGGACCGTTTTTAATTGGTTTTATTTTTTTTACATTATAAATATAAACAGGGATAAAGAATCACCAATTTCGGTTGCGCTTTTGGCTTTCAGAGCTAAATGACAACTTGAACCCAGTCTGTGTCTCAGTGTTTGTTTACTTGCTCTTTTTTTTTTTATCAGCATGTGAAGCAATTGCCTACATATAGATCAAGAAACAATGTATGCAATGCATATCCTTTTATTGTCCTGAACTCGTCGTCCTGTATTTGTCCTGCCCTGTCTTTGTTTTGTTGCCAGTTGTGTCAAGGGTGGTTTCTTTCTTCCATTGGCCTGGCACGTCGTCGTATATAATAAGTGAAATACCCTTGAGTACGACATTAAACCCCAATCAATCAAACAAACAAACCAAAGATAGTAATGCAATCACTAACAAATCTAAATGTATTTGTCAACATCAATGTTAGATAAGGACTACAACTCTCTGCGCGAGGAAGAAAAATGGATTCCATTTCTCTTACATGTATGTTCATGTTAGGCTTTCAACATAAATATACATGTACCCTATAAAATGTGTCTTAGGAAATGTATACATCTCATCAGTACGTACATGTATATTATTTAAATAACAGCTAAAGAGATATTGGCCTACAGATAAAAAGGAAAACAATGTGCTTTGCTTTTCTTCCTATTGACAAGGACAGCCTTGACAAATGAGCTAAATGGTAGCTTTTTGATTAGTGATCTCAGCAGTCACAATATGGAGTAATAATGCTGACATTCACGTAGCCACAGGGCTTTGTTGTTTTGCCTTGTTAGAATTGATGATCTATCATGTAGGAATATTAAATGTGGTACAGGATTGTTATTTATGATCCATCATGGATTTCTGCAATTAACTTACAGATTATCTATGGTCCAAGGCTTATTTTCTTTTATCAATCTTCCACGTTGTAGTTGTATTGTTATTTTCCTGTTGTTTTGCATCTGTAATATATGATATATAGAACAATTCTGATTTAGGAAATACATCTGAACTGAACACATTAATGAAATGGGACTTGTGTGTTCCGGATATATGGCTGATGAGTTATGAAATGCATCGCCAAGCTGATGAATATTTTGACAGGCTTACATTTCAAATCAGTAATAACATAATCTAGACTGTGGCTGTACATGTATCTTGGTTACTTTTTCACTAGGTCTTTTGAAATTTGCATAGTGCATTCTTCTATGTACGCAAATGTGCAACGTGACAAAAAAATCATCGAAAAATATGCAAATTTCACCACAAATTGTGTTAATTATCTCTGTATTCCGTGAAGTTTGTCCGGGCTGTATCTTGGTTACTATTTCTCTTAGGCTTTTGAAACTTGCATAGTGCATTCTTCTATGTATGCAGGTTTGCAATGTAGAGAAAAAGTACGGAATTATGTAAATTTCCCCATAAATTGTGCGAATTGGCTCGTATGTCAGGGCTGTATCTTGGTTGCTATTTCACTTAGGTTTTTGAAACTTGAAACTTGTTGTGTTGTAATCACATTGTCTGCTTGTCAAACTGATCTACAGACAAAAGGCGTTAAGCTCAAGCCATTTGATTGGAGGGCGAGCGAGACCGCTGTGACGGGACATATGGTTGGACCATCATATACATTACCATTAAACCTATAAGATACAACCTTCTTCCGCTCAGATTCACTCCTTATGTTTAAACATTGCGACAGTACCATGTATGGAGTATGGGAATAAGGTAATAAGCTGTTACTGGGTATCCTGCTGTTTCATTTTTACACTCACGTAAAGAAAAAGGGGATTTCAAATGAAATCTGAGATAATTAAGAAGAAGCTAGATAAACCCCTCACATGCGTGGTCCATCGCAGTCTCTGCTTACAACAAGATGTACGTATCAAAAATATGAGTAGTAAACGTTTTATATGTAATCAGTAATCTTCAATAAAATAACAGCACATTGTGGATAGACATTTAGAAGATGGCTTTATTTATAACCATAATGCAAAAAAATGAAATTGCCCGTCAACTTTCTGAAGCTGTTATTTTGTAACATTTCTACCCCTGTAGTTAAACTGGCATTTCTGGTTATTCTCTTGTTTAATAATTATCGTGCAATTTCAACCCAATATTCATGCATCGTCATCAGCATACATTTCCGATAACTGCATCTCTTTATTTTTTCCTCCCACTTTCTCGTAATTTTTGCATTTTTTTCTGCTTGTCAGTCACATTAGGACAACTGTCTCCTTGATCTGCAATTCTCTACTAGCAACCTTCACATGACCTGAGCTTAGCTTTTGATTGGACCAGAGGTATATTACCATGAGTACTGACAACTCTGGGTTTTTCATTGCACAGTTTAACTTAATACCATAAAAAAAACTGATATTATAACCCTGCAATTGATAATAAGTGAGATCACCAGTATTCCCCTTGTGGTTGTCATTTATAATAGAATATAAATGTGGAAACCTTACATACTTCAAATATTAGAATTTCCACTTCTTTGGATTAGTCACCTTACTCTATTACATACTTCACAGTTTAAAAGTTTAATACAAGGCTAGTGCTCAGACTAAATCATGATTGAAAAGCAGCTCCTGATCATCTTTGTTGTGATTGTTGGCCTTTCTGCTATAACGTCTCTGAAAAGTAATCAGGTGACTGCTGTGCTTTGTGATTGGCTGAAGTTACTCTCTCTTGCCGCAAACAAACAACTGGATATGTTTTCCACTGTCCAGTTTTGTAATCAAACTTAAGACAAATTAGAAGAACATAAAAATGGATTTGAAAGAGAAAGTTGTTGTGTGCAAAACGTTGTTCACACACTGCTTGAACTGTGTAGCACTTTAAAGTAGATAATGTCATGTAACTCATCGGCTGGTTTGGCTATTTGCATAAGTCATTACTAGTTTCAACATGGTTGATGAAGCACTAGTTAACGGAAGGATGTGAAGAAATATTAATGAAGTAAGTAATGGTATTGATGAAGTAATTGATATTGATTGGTGCAATCATCAAGCTCTACTCTTCAATGGTCCAGTGGATATTTGTGGGTTAAAAGTGGGCCAGCTTTCTCGGCTTTAATATATGTATGTCTGACTATCAATGGGACATATGATGTACAGTACATCCTAAATTAGTAAAACCCTGGCTACTCTAACTATAATATACATCCTGCTACATCGATGCAACCGTTCCAGAATGTCTGCACATACATAATAAAGGTCTAACAGTTCTCTTTTCAGGCACAGTTTAGTTTTTTGGTATTCAAGAAAATGGATGTCATACAAAGTGTAACTAAAGAAACCTTGAGCTTGGAATAAACTATAAACCTCATTAGATTTTTATGTTTTAACTTTTTATTCAATTGACATGGAAGCGCACTTTAAGAAAAAAACCCTGAAATTTGATGGGCAATGATTCTATCAATTATTATTAAAGTGTCATGTAAAGTTTTATGATTCAGAGGGGATTTTGTTGTCACCAGTGTATTTTAGGGTTTATTTCTTGTTTGCTGTAATACATTTTTTTGATAGGGTTTGACATATTAGGTAAAGATTTTGATATTCCTATAAGGTTTCTTTCTGGTAAACCAGATTTTGGTACATACATTATCCTACAAGCTGGATGGCAGATAATAAGCAAATGATTGGTATTAACACTACATATAACCAAGTGAGGTATATTCCCATGTGTAATAAATGCTACTTTTCTTCTTTCCCACAGTTCATTTCCACTGCTGATACTTGAAAAGACATGTGATTTTGTTTGTTTGTTTGATTGGTGTTTAACGTCATACTCAAGGGTATTTCACTGATATGACGACGGAATTGAATCACCTTGGATACATTAAAAATATTTAATTTGACAACCCTTCGGTTGACATTTTTTGCAGTAGATGTTTGCCACTCAGCTGCTATTTCTTGCTCACTATAACCACTGTAAGTAGGGCAAAAATCATGAAAAAGCTATCAAATACTAAACACATTTGTATGAAATCTAAGGTTGTACAATTTACTGCTTAGTCTGAAAAAAATTTTGTAGTTTATATTAATAATTGCTGATGTCCATTTCAATTGTTGAATAGCATGTAGCCCTTTGTCAACAAAGATTTCATTCATCAAGCAAGGTTATATCTGCGTTGGTGTTCCCAATCTAAATTTAAAAAGAGGAGAAAAAAGAAGTGAATTTGTGACATTTTGAACTGAGGCTAAAATTGTTTTGTTATGTTGACAGAGAAATTTTATCAAAGAGGAAATATGAATTATGGGATATTTATGGTGTAAATGGGGACAAAAAACATGAAGAGATCTATATTTAGCTGCCATCACGCTGTCCGTTTTCTTTGAGGAAGTAATGCTTAGTGTCGGGAACAATCATGATCTATAAAAAGGCCCAGGATTGAAATTGTAGGATGGAAATAATAGCCTCCAATGGTTCGTTTAAAGTTACGCCCATCCATTTGCCTTTTTATCACATGATTAATGGTTTTTCACTTTCTTGTTATTCACAGGCAAGATTCTAAGCTGCCTGATAAACAACATTTTAGACCTGTGTGTACATTTTTAATGAGTCACAGTAGTGCAATAGTGAAAAGATATATTGGATTGGTAGTAGACTGATAAGTTAATTAAATACTGACTTTGTTACACAATATGTATCAGTGAGTTTTGTTTTAGCATATACACTTCGATTTACGATTTATATTTGTGAAAGACCCACTAATCTTTAATATTTCAAGGTAGTTGTTTCTGTTTAATTATCAGTCAATCATCTATTTGTAACTGTTGTTGGCTATTCTTCTCAACGCCTTTATTATTTGATTATTATACATAAGAATGTTGCTGCCAGCATCACTAAAGATGAAAACCCTAATGTAATAGTTTTCCTAACTAACCTATCAATATACATCATTATACTAGTTATGTACTAGTACGAAAATCTAGGTCTTCATGCATGGCGTACCCTTGTATGCATTATAAGCCATTATATGTGAAATTGGATATGACTTTTAAGTATGATAAGCAAAGTTACATCTGATAGACCAGTTCCATGTCCGTATTTATTATTGATAACAGTATTGATATTATCGTCTGATAAATCCAGCTTCATTTATTTCTATACCTACATCTCCATGTTTCTACAGAAGCTGTGTTACCGTGGCTTGTTATTAGCTAATGAATTCTCCTAATATTCACATTATTTAGAATTTGATGGAAATGTCTAGCTTTGGAGACATTTTGCATTTATTAATAGGAGATTGGTGCATGTCTGTAAAAAAAAAAAATATGTCTATATCTGGTTCATCGCTTACTGTAGTAGTTAGATAAAACGATATGAGATAAGGAATCTTCTGCATGTGGGTTTACATTTATATTGAAGTCCTACATGTACATACATCTTGGGTTTTAAAACCAATTCACCTTATACTGACTAATGGGAGTTGGAAGTGATTACTTCTAGGATAGTACAGCTATGTACAGCTTGTCACCAACTACTTTCTGGATGAGCTAAAGGTCAAGAGACTTTGTTCAGGACAGGTGTGAATTTACCTCCCACTTTTATTTCAGGTGGACTAGTTGAAGATGTAGGTTAACTTGAGTTTTGTTTACTCCTCAGTTATGTCAGTGGCTGGTGCTCCTGTAAACTTGTCTTGTTGCTAGGTGTTAGATGTTAAAGACCTCTGCAACTGACATGACTGGAATTGATCCAAGTCTCTGCAGCTGACTATCTGTCTTGAGTTGAGTTCATCATTGCCTAACTCAATCTGTGTACCTCAGTAAAGCAATCAAGAACTAGCATCTTTTTGAAGTGAAATACTTACTTATCCAGATAATTCAAATCCCTGTTTCACAATCTTTCAAATATTGTTAATCTTGTTCCTTATAGGGATTTCTAGGCCATTATCAACATTTCAACAACCAACTCTATAAAGTTTCTTCCTGTATATATTGTGTTAATACCTTCCACCATACATTCACAATGGCAATGTATCAAGTACCTTGATTGTTACACAACATTTACCTCTGTGGAATATTTTTCATAATTTTTTTTTTTTTTATTTATTTATTTTTTTTTTTTTTTTACAATTGAAGGACACAAGTGTCAATGTCAGATTGAATGCTTGATACCTTTGTGTATCTCTTTGACTGAATGTGAATCAACTATTTTTCTCGAAGACATGTACCTGTGAAGTGTTATCTTACAATGTTAAATGTGACATTTTGAGAGTCTGAAGAAAATGGTTCTGTCCTCAGTTTGTCCTCATATAATTCCATAGATCGTGCTCAATTTCTATGTTATGAATGCCTCAGGGAAACGGCCTCAAACTGCAACTCCGGAAGGACATGATCATAGACAGACAAGTGAACGGTGAAAATTAGATTGCTTCTTAACAAGTAGCGGACAATTCTGGTCATTGATGATTACTGTTGTGTTGTCTTCTACCTGGGGGATGTTTTATTGGTGACTGAGAAGAAATTTGCTCTCCACTCATGCCTCCAGACAGACCAGACTGCTGTTCGTCCAATGATATCACTGCTCTATGGACTATTGGAAGCTTTGAGAACCACTAACCTGCTAATGTTTGATTGCTTAGACACAAGCCTGTCCAGTTAGTCAGTGCTGGTTTTCACCACAGTCAGCTCAGTTTATATTAGAATATCCCCAGGGGTTTAATTAAAGTCACCCTGTTAAAGACATGGAAAAAAGCTACCCATGACAGCTGCTGAGAGCAAGGTTAAGGTGAGAGCAGAGAACTGCATAGATTTGTGCTAGACTACATGTTCCTCTATCACGTTATGGTGTGTGGATAGGATCGTTCAGCCATCCCTCAAATCATCTTGATAATGTTGACAGTTTTCAGTGAGAGAAGAACCCAGTGAAATTAGTGCTCTTACGAACAGCAGTTACTGGTTCAGGTTGTGATTGAATATATGATCTACTTTATAGATACACTAGATAGACAGTGTGTGATTCACAGCATGTTATGTTCTACAATAGTGTAGAGAACTGAAGTGTACCCATGCAGTCGTCAAGGATGCCAGGTCTCCAGAGTTCTGTTTCTTCAAGCACATCATCTCGGCATTCCTCACAGGATGACCCCCCTGATGGTAGTTACCGTCATGTCCCATCGCCAGTCCGAGTGGCATTCACACGAATGTCTCTTCTTAAAAACCCTGCACGAGAGAATTTGAAGAGATCACAGTCATACTGTGAGAACCGTCTTCTGACACAGAGAATGCTCTTTCAAAGGCGTACTTTCTCTGCTGGTAAGTTAAATAATATGTCTGTATCTAAGATACCTCTTCACTTTATAGGCTAATACATTATATAAGGTAAGTATTTTGTTAGCTATTAACATTAAATTGCCATTTATTAATCCTGGTTCCCTCTTATACATATTCTGCATTTACTGAAAAATGTTCTTGATTTTTCACATTACTTACACCACATGTATGAGTATAAATGGGTATTGTAATCAGACATGTATCTTTATCATAATTGTACCCCTTGTTTTTTTATATTTTTTATATTTATACATTTCATGATTAAATGCCCTGATTATTGTATAAGAAAAAAGGTTTAGCTTGCCTTGAAGAGCTTTCAGACTGCTTTGGTGTGTGATTTGTTGCCAGATAATTATATTTATTAGTATGTTATATAAAGAATGTAAATGTTAATACAGAAACCAAAATTATATGAATTTATTTTATTTAGTTTAGGATATTTACCATTCATATTAATGTGCTGTGCACAGGTACATGTAACATAAATCAGTCTTACAACATTTTTTTTTTAGTCTGTGTCAATATAATTATCTGTATGAATATGAATTGTTATTTATTCTGGAACAATCCTGTCGTCATGCCCTGTTGAGTTAAGGTACATCCCTGAGTGATTTCACTGTAAAACTGATGTCGACATGCACACATGTAGTTACCTAGTGTTAAGTTTGTACTGACAAATCATCACAGACTTGTTTACAGTCTTACTGCAGCATATATATACATGTAGTGCTCTTCATTATAGATCAAAACATGTTCTGGTTAAATGTCTGAAGATGTTCATAGTTTTCTTTACAATTATAAACATGAAATAGCTTAATCACCTGCTTCATGAAAAGAGTGTAACGATGCATCAAACTAAAGATTCATCTCAATAGATAACTTACCCCAAGGGGAGGATTAGGAGGGAGCTTCCTGTTACCCTGCTGCTCTCAGGTCTAAGGAGCAATAGGAGTCTGATCTGTATGAGGTCTTTGTCTTGTGATTGTCCTGTCTTTGTTTGTTGCTAGGATGGTTTCCTTCACCTATTGGGCTGGCACACCATCATGTGAGTGAAATAACCTTAAGTACAGTGTTGTGCCCCAAAAAAGCAACCTACATTATTTCCAAAGCTTCAATAGTTCACCTGTGTTCGAACCTTTGGCAAAATTTTCTTAGAAACATTTAAAAGCATTGAATAACCTACACAAGTGAGAAAATGCTATTACTTGACTGTTCTAGGGGGTTATTGACATATAAATGTATCAAACATAGGGTATTGCATAAATAGATCATACATGTATTATGAAACTTATAAATTTCTACTATGGCAATACTTTGGCATCTGTGCCCAAGCCATTGCAACAGTTTCCTGGAGTATTCTTTTGCTATTACAAAAGCCCAGTGAAAGGTAGTATTCACATTCACTTCCTCGACCTTTGTTATTAAACATTCGGCATTAGCGCTGTGATCTTGTGTTAGTTTCACAATTTTTTTTATGCATATGTAGCATTAATAAATGATATAGAAGACACACCATTTTACCCCAAGATATAGCCATGAAGTTTTGGTCAGTGTTTTATTTTGACATTTTTTATGTTTTCCTTGTGTAGTCATTTGTTTAAATATTTGCAAAGTTTGGACACCAAAATTACCATTTATAATCAACAATTTATTTATTCTTGGTTGGAAAATGGTTTTTACTTAATTGTACATATGCTGCTGTCATGTGGAGGTGATTAGTCAGGGCTCGAAATGGAGGCCTGCAAATTGCCAAAAGCAGGCCAAAATTTACTCAAAGCAGTCCAAGTTAAAAACAGG
>JARFOD010110768.1:0-15474 GCA_031763545.1 Mopalia muscosa
CCCTATTTATACGCGCGAATAATGCTCTTACGAAACGCGATAATGGAGACCCCGTTCAAGAATTACCACCAGAAAACGACGCACAGAAACACGTCGTTTTTCGGCGAGTGGAAAAACGCTCTAGTGGAGACGGGCCTTTAATGCTAGCGAACTTACTCTATCTCTACCTCCTGGACATTTGGATGAGACAGATATGCTCAGTTTGAGGGATAAGCTGGGCATTGACTCTTAGGGGGATGGACGTAGAGATTGAGCCTCTTCCCTCTACCGTGGATATCAAACCACCAACTTCGCCTTTTGTGAGGTTCGATTACGATGCATCATTCGAAGATTACCTCAAAATGGACTTTTCACAGCCACCTCTGGACTTGCTTTGACAACACTACTGGCGGTGTTGTCACTAAGTTTCTTAAACGTATCTATGTGTATCATAAATTTTTTTATGAAGCAATGTAAATTATTAAAATTTACAGAATTTCAAACACAATATTTACATTTTTAAAATCAAAATTTAAACCATACTGTATAATTTTTGACACTTTTGTATGTCTTATTTTGTTTCTCTTTTTGATGTTTAAGGCCAAGGGTACTACTGATTGGAGTCTTTTAAATATGGATTTAACATAAATAAGTTCAAGCCACAGCGTAGTTGAAATACCGCTGAATGTGGCGTAAAACACTTATTAATCAATCAATCAACTAAACTCCAAAGACGAGCGCTTGTATTCTACTTCCTAATAAAGAATCAGTGCTATAAAATAAAACGCACGCTGGTACTTGGAATGAGAGCGATACGTTACATGTCATTCTAAAATATAATCGATACTACTTCCTATTTCGAGACATTGACTCTAAGATACACCTGGGCCATCCTCACTTGTATTTCTTTTATTTTCTGGTCTGTGGCATAGTTGCCCGTACTATTGGTGGAAATTAATGTGCGATGGCCAGGCATAGCGAACGAGAGTTGCCGTAGTCTCGTCCATTATAGGGACTAGAAACTTTCGTTAGAATACGATTGATTCTACCTAATCACAAGGCTAGTTTAGTCACCAGAATTGTTACATCTGCTCACCCACCAGCTGTTTCATTACTCTCAAAGGCGTGCCATCAGGTGCCATCAGGTGGAACGGTTGAATGTGGCCTTTTTGGTTTGTTAAAAATGCATTTTAATCCAATTTTAATGACAATCAGTGTTATTTGTTTGTACATCAACAAACCAGGTGTATAAATACTCCATGTCATTATTATTAGATAAAATGAAACATTTCAGGTTTTATTGAGAATTATTGAAAAAAAAGGCAATTTTTGATAACAAAACTTTAATTGCTTATTTCTGGCAATTTTAAGCACTTTTAAGCAGATCGCACATTTTCCATGGGGTATTTCTTGCAAATTTAGAAACTTAAAATAAGCACAATTTAACTGAGCACAATACCATCTGGTAAACCATACCTCAGTTTTTAAAATTCATCCTTGATTTGTTAAATGTTTGCTGAAAGTTGTATTTAACATTTTTATAAGACTTTTCACGGTTGGACAGACACAAAAATCTACTGTGATGGATCAAAACAAAAAAACAAAAAACAAAAATGAGGCACCGTTCACTAGTCCAAGGATGATCTTACCGGGTCAAGGGATTTATTTGTTCTCATTGCACTTCGAGAAATAAGCCATGAAATATGCACTCTATTTTTTTCTGGGGACATTTACTTACTTTGCAATATCTTTAGAAATAATAATTGGATAAACATCACTTTCCTCTATTTGTATTCCTGAGTGGTCTGGCTTTCACAAACATATACATATTTATGATTCATCTGAATAATCGACTTAATACAAAAGCAAGACCTTATATATTTGCAAGTAGAACAGTTTCTGTTGGTTTATCGTCATAACCTCCGTGTAACCTGGCTTTTATCCGAATGTATTGACGCCAAATACCAACAATTTCTTGTATAGGTGGAACCAGAATAACAAAAGCCGCGACAATAACTGTCCAGATATGACAAAATTGAACCCAGATGGTAAACTGTGGTTCTGTCAGGACGCCAAGGCTTGACATTATTCCTGGCACAATAAACAGTAGAACGACTAACCCTGACACGCAACCCACTATAGCTACTATCTTGGCTGAGCGGAATTGTTTGGCCATGTCATGGTGGCTAGGTAGATACCCTCTCTCAATTTCTGGAAATTCTTCAATGTAGGTGAGTTCCCAGGGCTGGAGAGGATTACGAATACCAGTCGTCTTTTTCCACTCGGCCTCGGCATCAGACTTTGTCCTAATTTTGTGGGTGCAGAATGAGATGATAATAGAGAGGATTAGACTGACCCCAAAACTGGTGCAGCATCCACCCAGAACACTGTAATCCTGACCAGTGTTCGCTAGGAATTCAGATAATCCACCCTTGTAAGTTGTTGCTAACCCTAGAGTGACGGATATTCCACAGACCATACCGACCAATCCACCTGGAAATGCAACATTGATTGATTGCTTGTTGTTTTACACCATGCTTATGGATATTTCGCTTACATGGTAGTAATGTATTTCAACAATAATTTCCAAATACACAACCACGAAATGTGAACTGTTTTGAATAGCTGGAAAGTTAATCTCCCTCCTTATTGCTAAATAAAGACGGCATTGCTACTCTTCAAACAAAATACTTTTAGACAGAAGGCTGTAACATATAAGCAAGTTTTGTTTAAATTCCGGACTCTCTTAGCGGGATGCACAACGTATCGCCAACCCATTCATACTCGGACGGCAACACGTCCACAGTCTTAAGTTATCTCGTAGATTTTAATCATGAGTACCGTCATTTTGTGCTGCAAGATGGAGCATGTCGCATATCAAAACTATACAAACTATTTTTGAGTATATTTTTTTTCTGTTTGCTTACGTTATCCTCTTCGGAATGGCCACACATTCGTCTGTATGCAGTTTAGAAGGATAATGTTCTATCAAAGTGTTTGTTATTAATTCATTGCATTGTTTATTATATTTCGTATTACATGATAACTTCGTTTCTGCCTTCATTGGGTACGAAACAACACGTTGTGTGTGAGATGATGGTGGTGGTAGTGGTGCTGTGTATGTATGGGGGCGGGGGCTGTTATCCTGAGCTAAGAGAAAACACGAAGCCGGACTGTCTGTCATGTCTTTGTGTTATGTGTGTGGGTGTGTTGTATTTGCCCGTCTCGTTTCAAATTGGCGTGAGTGTGCCTTACTGATTGCTATAATAATAACATTTTCAGCTGATAAATTTGGGAGCATTTGATGTTTATTGTTATGCAAAAAGGGTGACATCGGATACTCGTGAAGGTACGTTAGACAACCGAGACGTTTGACTTGTTTTTGTTCCAACTTATAAAACACTCCATCACTGATCATGAGTTTGACAGAGGTGCGGACCAGTTCATAAGAATTGAGGACTTGTTGATGTAGACTGACGAGTTCATGTAGACTGTGGACAATTAGGTTGATGTAGACTAACAACTTCATGTAGACTGTGGACAACTATGCTATGTAGACTAACGAGTTAAATGTGGACTGTAGACAAATTGATGTAGACTGTAAACAAATTGGTATGGACTGTTGATGAGTTGGATGGGGGCGAGTCGACATGCTGAATCAGAGAAGAGAACTTTTCGCGATTCAAAGAAGTCATGAAACCCTTTTTGGCTGGAGAACATTTCCACTGCACACACACTACCTTACTTACTAATACGATGCGTTACTTTGCACCTTGAAGCATAGCCAAATTTCTCTTACCTATTGAGATTCCAACACCGCTTGTTTTCACCCATATGATAGACAGGAATACTGCTGGACAAAAGCCAATGGTAATAACGGCTCCCGTGGTAAAAGCCCAGTTCAGATCAATGCCACTTGTGAAAACTAAAAGGCCGAAGGGAATAACTAAAATCGACACAAACACGATGCACCAGTCTTTGTATCGGATCAGCATGTCCTGGTAATGACGATATCTTCCGTGGGTAGAGCAGTTATAAACCTTGACATAAGACTGATAGTTCGTTCTGTCCTCTTCACAAGAATCGCACTTGTCTACCCTAACACAGCTGCAGTAATTATCAGGGCCGTCTTTTTTTGAAGAACCATCAGTGTCCTTTCCACAAAGGATACATTGGTAATTTGTAAGATTTTTTCTGAGAAAAGCAAAAACAAACAACTATGTTATTTACATTCCAACGGCACGTCGCAGTACAAATTATTGTACCCATTTGATTTTGATATTAATTTCTATGTAAGCTTCTACTTGTTCAGGTGCGGTGTGGTTCAATTAGTTGAACCGCTGTTCCCCGGCCCCATGTACCGCTCAAGGTATCTAGACTGCCTGGAGGGAGGAATGGGTGGATGGATGGATGGATGAAAACGGGTTAAATTAATAATAGACCGGATGACAGTATACCAAACTTTTAAAGACAACGCTCTCTCTAATTTTAGCCCAAGTTTGAAATGCGTCTATAGTGATGCCATCCTGAAAGTCACATCAGTATATCACACTTACCTGAATGGATTGATATATTTCTGATAGATGTCGTAAATGAGTATAGATGACACAGCCATCACTTCCCCTGATCCTGTTGACATTAACGCCATAGCTACCATCGAGAGAACCATGAAGGCCCCCGCTTCTCCCAGCAGCTTAGAGGCAATGTATGGGGTAACGTAGCCTATTAACATTTAATGAGATTTGTGACATTTGTAAAATTGATGTGAAAAATGGTGGGAAGGAGAACATCCGCATAAAGTGTAGGAAGTGTCAATTTGCATGAAACATGATATGTCCGGTCTGCGACAAACTTACTCTGAGAGTAATTAGATTGCCTCTACACGTTTCCTGAGTTTAACTTCCGGCATCTCGGCGGCCCATGGACCCTCGCCTATTGACGCGTGAAAATATACAGACTTTTCTGTTTGATTTACCACGTGTTGCGTAGGTGTGTTTACTTGTGTCACTTATGTCCTACGCTACGTGGATGAACCATTTCCCGCTTTGTGTTTGTTCTAAAAAAAATGTTGTTTTTTTTAATTTTAAGACGGGCTTTCAATACAGCATAGAGTCGAAGAATTTGGTTAGGTATTTGAAAGTCTAAATGTATGTTTATGCGATGCCTTGTAAATTATAATTATTTCGGCATCCGTAGACGACATTGGTTAAGATAACGTGATAATTATCTAAACTTTGTACACTTCTGGTTATTATGTTGTTTGTATATATTGAAATTGATATCTGGTGTTGTGTGTTGATCTTACTCTACTGATTCGCTATTTGATACACGGTCCACTGCTAACGCATTGAATTAAAAGGGAAATCTTATATCTCGCGAGTCACAATTAAGACATGGGTGTATTAACCTTGACACATTAGAAACCTCTATCTTGATACTCAAGTCAATAAGAGCACAATACATCGGCCAATGGAATGAGACGATTCAAAGACAGTAGGCGACTAAGAAGAGGCGAAAATAATGACGGAAAGCAGTGATCAAAATCAACTTATAAACAAGATCAATAGCAGGTTTTGCGTTAACAGACCCAAATCCAGTCGTTTGGCTTTTTTTGGAGTCTCATTTTGTAACCACCCAGCTGTACACAAGACGGCGACTGTTTCAATCAAATGTGGAAATGAACTGCATACAAAAAAATACATGTCAATGTTGTGGGAAAGAGCATCTCTGAGAGGCTGGGCTTTATCGCGATTTTTGTGTGTATGGGCTAATAGAAATCCAGCATATGAGGCAGGATCAGACGGTTTTACAGAAGAATTTTTCAAAATTTTGTATAACAATGTGGGTGATTTTTTCCCATATAAAACGGGCGAATTATCCGCTATCCAGAAAGAAGCCATAATTACCTTATTGCCTAAGGGAGATAAGACTAATTGGCTCATTTCTACATGCCAAACTGGGTTCATACCATGAAGATTTATTGGTGATAATATTCGTCTTATATATGATATCATAGAACATACTTACTCACAGAATATCCCAGGGTTTCTATTATTAATTGATTTTCGATTCCATTTCCTGGCAATTTATATTTCAAGTCTTTGTGGTTACCTATCAGATTTCTTCGATATATCTAAAGGATGTCGTCAGGGGGATCCTGTTTCACCTTATATCTTCCTTTTATGTGCGAAAACTTTGGCTCTTTTAATTAAAAATAATCCGAACATAAACGGTATAAGAGTAGGTGATATTGAATTAAAAGTGTCCCAATATGCGATGATACTTGTTTAATTTCAGACCGCTCCGAAAATTCTTTAAAGGAGGCCATAGATGTATTAAATTACTAGGCATATTTATCAGGATTGTAAGTCAACATAACCAAGGGCAAATCTAAATGGTTTGGCTGTAGAGAATTTTGTTGTGAAACCTTTAATCGTGGATTTAAACTGGACTGTGACCAGTCAGAATTTAAACATCTGGGAATAATTTTCTCTGCTGATGTTAATGAAATGGTAGATTTAAACCGCTACTATTACGAATTCAACTGGAATTGGAGCAATGGTCAAAGCGAAAGTTAACTCCTTTATGTAGAATTACAATTCTTAAAACATGGATTATCAGCAAATTCAACCATTTATTTACATCTTTACCGAATCCAAGGGAATCCTATATTAAAGACCTGAATACCTATTTTTTAAACTTTATATGGCAATCTAAAACAGATAGGATGAAAAGAGAGATTATGGTACAGGGTTATGGCAAAGGTGGATTAAAAATGACAAATATTAAAGATTTGCTGACATCCCTTAAAATAACCTGATTAAGAAGGTTGTTTCAAAATAACTCCCAATATAAATTAATATTTGAGTTCTCTATAGCGAATGTGTCGGCACTCATCAAAAGAGGAGATAATTACATAACTATACTTATACAGAAGTGCGCTAATCTATTTAGGGTGGATGTTCTGAGATCACGGAGACAATTAAATGTACCTTATGAAATCCATACAATAGCTGATATTCTTTCAACAAATATCTGGTGTAATAGTGATATACGTATTGGTTTAAAGTCGGTTTTCTATCAGGATTGGTATAACAAAGGAATCTATTTTATATGTGATCTTTTGGATAAAGATGGAAACATTATGAAATATAAATTATTCACTGATAAATTCCAATGTAATTATCTTACATATTTTGCCATCCGCAGTGTAATAAAAAGGCTGGATTGAAGCATTTACTACCCTTCCGTTAAAAGCGACAAAAACTGATCTGTTATTACCAAAATGTCTTATAGTAATTCTTAAAGACAAAAACGGCTGTAAGGCCATATATAGTCAACTGTTACCGAAGATGTACCGCGTTAAAAGTCAAGAAAAATGGAGAGAAATTTCAGCTGGCAGTTGTTCTAAAACACGCCTCCACGTATTATCTCGACACCTAAAATAATAAGTTCGTATCACCAGACACGCTTATCTATGAGCCGCTGCCGTAGAGTACCCCCCAAAAATGGGTTCAATATCAAACCTATATTGTGAAAAAATAGCATGAGCTGGTTTTTCTCGCCGCATTATTCATATCAGTGAGATTGGTACTTATTTAACTGAAGTTTAAATTGGATCCAAATCCATCGAGGCTCTGTGTAACTGTCATAAAGTGTTGATATTATAACCCAAACGCATACAATTTAGACAAGAAATATAGTGAAGCAACGAAAAAATGCACTATTACACAACAATTCCAATAACATGTGATTTTATGTTCTATAGATTTTGGTATGATTGGGTGATTAACGTACTACTAAACTGTTTTTCGTTTATGCGCTCTACTTGATGCGGTGTCCTCTTTGCCAGTCACGACCCCCATGTGACCTCCCACAAGAGCAGAAGTGACAAACGCTAAGCCCTGAACCAAGGGCTACAGAAAAGTGGAGGGCCTTGAAACAAGACAGAAAATACATACCGGCATCTACTTCTGATGCAGGAAGTGGGTAGGAGCCAGTCTCAGAACTGTGAGCCAGATAGGCCATTCCTGTCGTTGTGGCTAGAGTCGATGGAATGGCGTACCAGATAAAACCAGCTATGATAAATCCCAATACACCTTGAAGTGGTTTGGCAGCGATTCTGCTTTGCCAGGATGCTTGGTCACAAAATGTTACAGAGGAAGCCACGAAGATCCCAATTACTCCGAATACCAGAGATCCTTCCGATTGAAAAGTGAGAAAGCTGGACCCCAAGTTATTATAAGGGCCAACAGTGCAGTTAAGAGCCGAGTACATCTTATGGATTGAGCCCAGACCACTTCCGTAATCATTGTTCAGGTAGAACACATTCACAATTAAAACGATCAACATCGTAAAAATTAATGCAGCATTGATATAGGATACGTAAAATGTAGTACCTAATCCTCCCACGAAGGAATACGAACCGAACATGACGGCCAGGATAAGCATTACCATCTCATCCGAGGGGTCTTCAGTTATTGAATAGATAGTAGCTCTGGCGGCTAGAACCAAACAGGAAGTGATCACCAAATTGGTTGTAAGCGCAAATACACAGTAGATAATGTGGGGAACGGATCCAAATCGAGCCTGGATAATCTGCACAGAGAGAAACATATATTATGGATTAGAAACCGTATATAACAATACATTAAAATCCATACCGCCATATATACTAACTGTTATGATAAGATGTCACGCTCAGATCAGTACAAGCAATTCTAGATCAACATGAATAAACCTCTAGACATAAGTCGCTCTTTGGTTGATAGCCCAGTAAAGCTGACCGGCAGTTGGTTTGGCCACGTTTCTTGTGCGTTTTGAGGAAAGAATGATTATCACAGGTATGTTGTATTCATACTGTACACGGATATTACTTGATTTGAATTGGTGGTAATCGGGGTCTCTATTTCCAGACAGGCGTAGATTCTATCGATATCGCAGTTTCGTCTATTGATAAGTTTAGTACACAGTCGTCGAATGATTTCCCTGTATAAATAAGTGCATGCATCTGAAACAATTACGGTCTTGCTCATGAAACATGGATTCAATTGGACAACACAATTGTAAATTTATTTGTTAGAACTGCATGTCCGTGGAACTTTAATTGATTTTCCATTGAGTATATATTATTATTGACAAAGATAAATGTTATTACCAAAACCAAATATTTTCCACAATCTCTTTCCGCATAATGTTTGTCAATTTTACCCTAAATATATCACAATGTTTTATGATATATATTGTGTTCTACATTATTTCATTATGTTGAACCTTTTCTCTGCTCAAGATATACATGTGTATAGATACGTAAATGAATTTGGTGTCATATTATGACAAATAAACCATGAAAATGCCGGTCATTTAAAATGAGTTTAGAACATGATTATTGGATCTTCAAAAACAAACTGTAAACGGCAAAGGCCTAGCTTTCTAAAACTTATTAAATATATTGCTAGAATCTACAATCCTCATTATTATGCTTAGATAAAGCTTTTATCTAAAAATCGACTGCGTGGTACTGCAAAACCGTAATATCATCCTTTTTGTCGCAACTCCGAAATTGTGTTTGAAAACTATTATGTTAAACTTCTGTAAGTAATAACAGTGTCACCCAACTGAATTAAAATGTACACCTTCGAATTAGCAGAGCGATGCAACTACATGTACGTGAGAATGAACTACTGAATTTGTAATCTACTAATAGGTATGTGTTTAGATCGTCATGCAAATACTATTTGCTGTTCGAGAAACGGCAAATATTCCTAAGTTAAATATACGTGTTCTTAGTTTTTGTCTATAAATAAAAGACGTTCGCTCTGTGTCATGGACATTGGCTTGTTTTTAGCGGATTTATTTTTGCTTAAATGTTATCTCACGTAATCTGACAGTGGAATAGAAGTAATATAGAAAGGGCAACTCCGTTAGCATTTATTAGTACAAAATAAGGAAGGGTTCAACGTTATCAAGTACTAATTGGTTATTGGTTTAAACAATATTTATTGTGACGTTACAGGTTGTCCGATTTTTGATGTCTACAGAATAGGGCTGCAGAATAGCTCCATACAAACTGGACCCCCTCAATCTCTGTTTGCTGATTTAATATATTTTTTTTTACCCTATTCGGGTTACGTGCAGCGCAAATATATATATATAATAAAGAACACAGCTCAGAGGTCTTAATGAGACAACTATGACCGCTTTGGTTATCCCTCCCTTCACAAAAAACAGCCTATACTTTAAATAAATAAATTCATTATCATAAATGAACTTGTGTTGTTGTGATATATTTAATTCCCAATGAGGTAAATACACATTACATCTCAGCGTGGATTGTTCATCTACCAAATTTATTATTATAAAAAATCAAGACAAAGCTGCCTTCATTTCGAATTTTGTTTTCTTAATTCTATCAAATTTACATCACAAATACGGTATTGGTTGTCTAAAACATACTTTAAACATATCTGCTTCAGAAGCGCTTTAGTTTAAGGACATGAAAATATCAGAAAAATTGTTTCATGAGACTTTTTCTGTGGCGTGTTTCGCTGTTTTACATCTCAGCTGAGTCTGATGGCGTTGTCATGACCGTAGGCGATGCCAGCGGAATATATTTATGATTGGTTGGTGACATTTAACTGCACACAAGGGGGAGTTAAGGAATAGCCACTTTTAAAGCAGGGGAAGATATAAATTTTCTTTCTTTTTTTACCCTCGATATAGTGTTGATCTGTTTTCTCTTCAAAACCCTCGACACCTGCAGAGGCTTGGGTTATGAATCGGTGTCAAACTGTAGAAACAGGTCTTAACACCACCACTATGACCTATAGCTAAGGATGAAATCCCTAAATTGGTTCTGTAAAACATTTTGAAACATATGAAAGTAAACTCCAGTATTATACTCATAAATGCTTATTTGTTTGGTAGGAAGGATATGTATGACCACAAAAAAAGTTTCCATATAGTTAAGATAGGGATAGATAAGAGAGTTGTATATACATATTTTTTGTTTACTGGAGTTTTGATGTGATTGAGAATACCATAGTTTTAAGAGAGCTTAGTTCACAGAGAGTCCATATGCAAGACCCAATTGAATTTGTCATTAAAATTATGCATAGAAACTTAGATTTTACAACTTCGTCACCCCACAAAATTAGAGTAGTTAGAGAATTAAGATTGCCTTTCATTCGTAGATCGATAAAATATGTTTAGCTTTTGATGTATTTAGGGATAGTCGGTTTGCATAAAGCTAGGAGCACATTTTGTCTAAACCCCCAACCATTATGTAGATAGTATTTTGTAGGTCAGGGGATGATAATACGGTACTCGTGTCATCGCTAAATAGAAATAGTTTGAGAATTTGTTTGATTTAGAAATACCGTTAAAGGTATTCCCAAATGGGTTTTTAATCCGATTGCAAGTGACTGAATTACAAAGATATTACTATAAACTATCCGTTAAATCAATCCATTATTTTTTCTGATGCTTAAAATTTGTTTTATTCACTTACAAACTTGCTACTATTCATACAAGTTATTTGAGCTGTGACGTGTGCAGGGGAAACTCCATTCGGAACAATCTGTCGCGGATAATGACGACTCCGTGGCGGATAATGGCGAATCCATACCGGAGATACACGAAGAATTACTAGATAATGAGAAATAACCAAATGGCGGTCAGTTTTGTCAAGAAACCAGTCACTCGAGAATCACAGCTGACTCTAAAATAAAAAGTCAGATGTTCGAATCCCAATTTCTCCAAATGTATGCCGAATTTTTTAATTAAACAAATTGCAAATTGTTTAGCGAATATTGGACTATTTTTATACGTTTTGTAGGTATCAATCATTTGGGAGTATTTACTGAACCCCGAAATCCATAATGATATAGTTTGTATAATAGCATTGCATGATCTACAGTATCTAATTCCTTCGTCGATAAATGTTACAAGGCTATATGCCTACATTTTGTTTTTCTTGGTGTTACTATAAAGCTGATCTTATAGTGAACATATAACATGAGAATTGGAGTGATAGGATCAAAATCCATGATGGTTAATGTTAATTATGTCCTGCGTTTCTAGATAAGTGTAGCCGACCGACGTTCTATTTTTCGAGTATTTTACTGTTGGACCAGAGGAAAGATATGGGACGATAATTTTCTTTGGGCGTTGGCTTTGCAAATTTCAAAACAGGAAAACAAGGAGAAACAGTGGCCATGTTAAACGAAATATTTAGTTGTGTGCTAAAGCAGGTGATATATGGCTAGAAACCAATTTTAGGATACTCATTCGCACATCGCCATAGACGGCAGTTAACTTCAGTTTGGGAAATTTCAGATTCTACTTCACTTAAGAAAATCGAAGTTGTTAAATACTGTTTGCCGAGGTAATCAGAAAAAATCATTGGCTGGAATATTGCTGTCTAAGTAAGACACTACGGAAGCGAAATAACTGTTAAAACTATTAGCTATGTGTTGTTGATTTTCAACGCCTGCAAAGTCAAATATGATTGGAGACTATTGTTATTGTTTTTATTAAGAAGTTGTTTTAAAGTTTTCTAATTCTATTATTGCATTTATTAAATTTCGTATTGATATAAGTTTTTCTGGCTATTCGGAAAGGTTTGTTTAATTTGTTTCGACAAAGATTGTAATAGTTTTTTGTTTCTTATCAACAGTTTGTGTAACTGGGTAACACTCATTAAATGTTTCAGTGAATTTATCAATTGAGACAATTACGTGGTGATTATCCCAATACATGTAAGTCACCACAACTATACTACTCAGAGAAAACATTTATTTGCATCTATGCTGGATATTGATTTATTCGATATTCGTTCTGCTTCTTTGTTCTTGTATGGTTAAGTTAAGTTAAGTTAATTTATTCACCTAGTCCAATGAATAATAATACAGTAAATTGAAGTTCACTATAGCCCGAACCGGTCGACCAAGGATGAACATCGTAGCATAGGCAAGCAAATCACAAAACAAATTAAAATCTAATTTTGTATTGTTCAGATTTTATTTTTGTTGTTGTTTCATGCACTTCTATCAATATCAAGTAGTTAATTGTAATTACATGTACTCACTTGCCTACTTATTACACTACTATATATACTTTGTTTTTAATTAGAATGTTATATATTTACAATTATGAATAAAAATGTACTATGACAATTTTATAATTTGATCTTTACAGTATACGCTTTACCTTAATGTATAAAATATTTCCCCTTTATTTGTTTGTCACTAATATTAGTGCTTGCTAGTGTTCTTTAAAGCTAACAAGTACAAACCCAGCTTACATGAGGCTGTGTCAAAGGTCAGGCTTGCTGGTATTCTTTAAAGCTAACAAGTACAAACCCAGCTTACATGAGGCTGTGTCAAAGGTCAGGCTTGCTGGTGTTCTTTAAAGTTAACAAGTACAAACCCAGTTTACATGAGGCTGTGTCAAAGGTCAGGCTTGCTGGTATTCTTTAAAGCTAACAAGTACAAACCCAGCTAACATGAGGCTGTGTCAAAGGTCAGGCTTGCTGGTGTTCTTTAAAGCTAACAAGTACAAACCCAGCTTACATGAGGCTGTGTCAAGGTCAGGCTTGCTGGTGTTCTTCAAAGCTAACAAGTACAAACCCAGCTTGCATAAGGCTGTGTCAAAGGTTAGGCTTGCTGGTGTTCTTTAAAGCTAACAAGTACAAACCCAGCTTAGATGAGGCTGTGTGAATATGCTGGATACCTGAATCTGACCAGTCATATTGAAAAAGGAAGACCAGTTATCTGGGCTGACCAGCAAAAAACTAATAGTATTTACAATCCAGGTTTGGGAAGCGGTTATGTGATTGGTCGATTTTGCAAAGCAATCGATACCATTTGACAAGCCTTGCGTCAGATCATAATATTAGAGACAAATATATGATGGTAGGCTATTTTGATCTGAATTCAATCTTGTTGCTTTTGGTACTCTATCTAAAACGTAGATATTCTGGTCTGTCTTAGTTCCAATTCATTCATTCATTTTTTGTATGGGCCAACAACCCGTTAAACTGCGCAGTTCCATTCCATGCTAATTATGATCTTGCTGGTCCATGAACCGATTTTGGTAGCCTGGTTATATATATATTCTTTATATGTGTATAGAAATGCGATCCACTGTATTATCTACATTACAACATTTATCAACTGATCTAGTGTGTGTCTATTCAACACCCCTGAGGCCATAAACATATTTAAACGTGTTTACTTAATGGCAATTAAATATATGCATAGGTTATCTATAAAAATGTAAAAGTTTGAACAAATCTTATAAAATAAGTCAAAAAGTAATTATAGGGTCAAACTGACAGAAAATTTCGTTTTTATTATATGTATATAGGTAAAGTTAAAGACTTACTTGCAGATATGTCTTTGCCCCTGGTGCCTTGGTTTTAAATTCTACGGACAGCAGGGGAAATAAAAAAATATTAACCACAACACCAACGGAATACCAAAACGGCCCAGCCAACCCATTCTACAATAAACAGAAGCAATATTCGAATAATTCTAATAAATTAGGTTACAATTGCAACACAAATACACGCCCTATTGACAACGCTATAACGGTATGGTATTGAGATGGCATACAGACACAATAAGTCATTACTTATTAAACTTCAGTAGTAATGACAGATTGCGTGACCAAATGAGTATGAACTCACCACACGTGTGAGTGTACCAGCTTACTCTGGGGAAACTGCTAAACCCAGAAAAGAATATGTGGAGGTTTACTGGCAATTGCAAATTATATTTTGCAAACTGACAAAAAACATATTGATTCTCACTATTTGAATAGCAATATGTTAAAATGAATGGCATGACAATTTACGTAATGTTATGGTGGGAATAGTCCAGTTAGGTTGTAGGCGCACGGATGTACATGTATTTGAAATGGAAAGCGGTTTAGCTGGATATTGAGGACTCGTTGGTGTGAAATACGGACGACAAGTTATCAGAAATAAATGTTACCGCTACATATCACACAACTTATGAAAATGATTTCAAGGCCGGGGAGCTACCTAGAAGGATTTATTTTAAGACTGGATCGAATGCAGTGCAGCGCATTCGGGTTTGCCGGTATGGCGTTGATTCCGGACGTATAGCATGGACACAAGGTAATGTTTAGTAAGATGTCATTTAAGGCTAAGATTTCCCAGGGAACCGAAGTCCGTGTCTTTAAAGGGCACTGTAAGAGTTAGTTTGGTTTAGTTTTTGTGAGCAGCTAGTTTTATAGATACCATATAGCTTATAGACGGTGTATATGTACTTGTAATGTTAAAGTATTGCTTCCATGTTCCAATTAATGAGATATCAGCGCCGTTGTTGCTGCTTGATTATAGCCCAGTATCACACGATCGCTCCGTCGGAACATCCTTCGACACTTTCGTACTGGTACAGTTATCTCGGAGGTGAATGGAAGCAATAATACTACAAAAAAACCTGTAATGTTAACCGCCGGATGTTTTGT
>JARFOD010110779.1:0-15471 GCA_031763545.1 Mopalia muscosa
TCTTTTCTCGCCTCTTACGATCGACTGAGGAAGCCAAGGGAGTATTCTGCAGGGCCATGGCCCACCTGCTCCCTCACAGGGCGGCAGCAAATAAAGACAAGACAGGCCAATCACAGGACTTAATACGAAGACAACACTAAAAGATAGGCCTCATGCTACTCATTGGCTCTGAAAACCTCACAAAGCTCCCTCTCAACCCTTTGCATGGGGAAGCCGACATTTGAATTTGTGTTTTCCTTCTGATAAAATAAATTGAACTATTATAAACCCTTTCAGAGGTTCACTACTGTTTGTATCTTGTGGCACTTAGTTACAGTCAACCTGGAGCTACTATAACATGTATGTAAGCTATCTCTGGTGGCTTTTGCATGTATTAAACAAACAGTTTAATATAAATATGCTCACTAAACATAGTAGAGAAGTACAGGTAATGTGCCAAGGTAAACTCAGTGACTGTTGACACACCTGACACACATAATGCTGTAATGATTGATCCACTTATATCCAATAAACACTACAGCAGTTCTATACAGACAGGTGTTCAATAATCTGTAGAGAAAACCTCTGATATTGGTAAACTGTCTAAGCTGCTAGTTTTACCAGTGAAGTGGTTATAACGGGTAAAGGTCCACATATGGGTTAATCTTCTATTAGCCCCTTCTTACCCTCAATTTGGGACAGACGAAGGGACTTAAAACTGCTTTAATATAAAAACTGTATAAATGTCTTACATCTAACTTTAAAAAGTTAATCTGTCTTGCATTAATAAGACAAGTCACAGTGATAATAACTCCTCATAGTCTAAACTTTGGCTTTTAAAGATGAGACAATTTTTTAAAAGGGGACACCTGTTAGTTTTGTGGTCTGCTGTGGTCATTTGTGATACCAAATAAGGCTTATTATTTTTAATGATAACAAACAACTATATTTCAATTAATAGATATAACACCAACTCAGATCTTCCCACAAGGAATTGTGACATACCCAGGCTTCTGACCAATCAAGTGCATTGAATAAATTACAAATCAATTTTTTATCACTAGTTAAATATCCAAAATAACATTTCAACTGTTGGAAACATATTTTTTAAACATGTTTACTCAGGTGAGAATAATTTTTTTATAAAGGCTTTGCAGCCCGTGGACATTTTAGCTGATTCCGACTTGTCTTCACAACTGAAAATGATGTCAAAAGCAGAAAAAACAGACTTTTCAGGCACTTCAGTGACTACTTGACTCTTATTCAAGCCCTAATAAAATAATTCCCTTTTTATAATGTATAAAACAGGACTGTTAGAGAAAACCGTTTCTGTGAAATAACAAGCAAAACATGGTTAGATTCCTCAATCCTCAATTCATCAGACACTTGCTGACTAAAAGTCAAACTTTGGAGACCTTGAATTTCTTGGCCTAAATTATTTTCTTCCCTGAAGATGGTTTATTTAATCTTACATATAGAAACTTAACATGCATATTTTGTCGATTCTTTCCGTGTGACTGTGGCCTGCTCGAATTTCTTGCATACCAAAAATTAACAAATGGTACTTTAAAGTTCCAAAGATCTGTACTGCTGTATATAGTCTTCCAAGCAATAATAGCATTTAATAGCATAAATGTCCTTCAAAACTTATAATAATAGCGTTTATATGTTTACTCTTTACCCCAGTTACATATCATTGAATATCATTTACACTGTAAACAACCAAACAAGTTACTCCTCACATAAAACCATTCATTGCACATCCAAGCAATGCTTCCGGTTCAGGTGGATAAAAGACATTTTCTTGTGTTTATCAGTATGTCATGCATATTATTCCAGATCGATAGACTACATATAAGTATTATATAAACCTGGTTTTTAAAAAAAATAAATTTAAAAAATAAATTTTAAATAAATCATTGCAAACCCAATCTATGCTTCAGGTTGAGGTGTATAAAAGACATTTTCTTGTGTTTATGGTGTTCAAGTCGGTAAAACCTTAGGTCACCTGAAAATATCCCCCCAAATAACTGCCCTCCAAGGAAGAACAAATCACAAATCATATTGTCATGCATATTATATCAGATCGATAGACTACATGTAACTATTATAAAAACCTGTTGTTTTTTTTTTTAATAATTTTTAAAATTGCAATATTTTGTACTTTTAAGTATCATTCCAGTCTTCCCACTAACTAAAATAAAAGTTGGCTACATGTAAGCTGCTACCATGACAATTGTGCATTCGGCAAAAATATTGTGCCCTGAAATGTGCATTGTGTTATCTTACCTTAGCAGCACTTAGAGGAGGTAGATGTTCTATAATACTTGGTCGATGTTGACGTTCAAACTCGTTGGGGTAACCAACAGTCACACCATGATGAGCTCTCGTTGCCTGGATTAAAATAAAACATAAATCAGTGAGAATCGTCTATGCTCTTATATCATATTTTGTATATAGCCTAGCGTGAAACATGCATGCATCAAGTCAATCCACATACATGCAGAGTTATGTCTACCCAAAGGAGTAAGGTATAAAATAATTGATAAATTAAAGGCAAGATGGCAATAGATATTTACAGTCGACGGAATTCCTGTTTTACTTGTATTTATGATCTGTGGAATAGATGGTCATTCTTTCCCTCTTAAAATGGGGGCATTACACAAAACCGTTTTGCCCCTCCGTATTGGTTACAGCTCTGTAGGCCATAATTCATGCCACTGTCAGATCACATGCTGGTCGAACAGTAAACACTAGTAAACAATCATATAGATTCTCAGCTGCCAGGCTTGGTTATTTTTTATTAAACAGTAAAAAAAAAACCACTTCTAGTTCTTGCCGAACAAGACATGTTGCGTGATTTCAAGGGCATATTAACCAGATCCTCAAATTATTGTGAGTAGCTATAGGCCTGCGGTCTGACTGAAAAATGCAACAGTTATAAAGTTCAACAAAAATTTTGGCACTCTAAAAAGTGCTGAGTTTGACCGTTTTATTACAATTTGTTTACATGACTTTATCATTTTTCTCCCAGCAGACGTCAACAATTATTAAATAGACAATCTACCACTAGCCTCACGTAGCTGCTGGCAAATTTTGCCAATCGGATCATCAATGAAGGTTGTATTATAAAGCAATGGTAAATGTACATGTACATGTATACATATTTAAAAAATCACCAAAGCAGCGGCACATGCAAAGGTAAGGTTGTCTCACTAAAGTTTAGATGACTAAATTTAAGGTTAGAATATCGATCTTCTTTTTATCATTCATTTGCTTATATATATTAAGGTTTCATGAAGGCAAACCGTGTTTCCAAGAAACGTTGTTGTTGCTCAGTGCTGATGACGTCCTTAAAAAAGTTTTAGCAGTATCAGTCCGTTTCAATTCATATTTGTCGTTGTTGTATTCGACGAGAGCAGCCAACTACAATATTTTTCAAAGTGTTTTAAAGCGCCCCTGCTGTTTAAAAACAAAGCATCATCAAACGTCTTTCTAGTGCCAGGTTCGACTTGTACAGTTCCCGCCATGTTGAATTTGACAGCAACCTACAGGTGGCGCTGTTTATGGTCTGCGACTCTTTCACTTTCGCTTTCGCCCGAGTAGGGGTGTATCACCTGGGATATAGAATAGTATACTATATCCCAGGTATCACCAAACACTAATCTTACCAAAACTTTTAATGGTGTATGATAAAGACGTGGATGTGATATTTTTCAGCTACATTTCATGGTTTTTACATAGATTCAATTATTTATTGCAAATTGTAATAATTCATCCCATGTAACCAGCGCAGTTTGACTCAGACTGAAAATCAGCTCTGTCGAATTATTTATCATATTGCCATTACCCTGCATGTTAGATGCAGGGTTCTATATCTCTGCTCGTCTATCATATCATGTAGCCTTATCTAGATACTCTGTATGTATGCAAGAGGAATGTCCGAATTATCAAAAGGAGCCAAGATATAATCCCAATGTTAGGGCTAGGTGGGCTAATTCAATTTAACCAACAAAGTTTTATCAACAAATTCAGATCACGGCATTGTCGCAATTTAATTTTGTTAAACTTACAAAAACGTTGAAAGTAGAAATATGAACTGGCTTGCATCTCTAGATTTAACTAGGACCCACTTTCATTCAAATATTTTGTAACAATACAAGAGTTCAATGCTCCTTTGTTCTCGTGCATATGACATAACAAGGCCCTTTGTAGTTTGGGCTATATAATTATATAGAAACTTAAGCCAGATTTTTACATTTAGTTCATATACACATTTGTCAACTCTGGGATATAGTATCGTATACCGGTACTATATATCCCAGGTCAAATAATAGAAAACTTCGACACGCAATTAGCTATATCTATCTTCAATTTACACAAAGCGAATATCAATAAATTTAAATTAATCGTAGTATTTTAAGAAAAGAATTCCAAATTTATATGAGTTTTCTTGTTATCATTGTTAATTCGTGTTTCGTATTCTTTCGAGAAAAATAAATCCTAACAAAAAATGTACTTCACAATACACATTATTACAACTGATTCGACCTCTTACACATCTTGTCCCAAAGGATCAAGTGTATATCAAGCTATGGACATTGGTACTGTACGTGTATAGGACAAGGGAAATACACAAGTACTACATGTATAGGTTGGATAGTACTAACTGTATTAATCAATATCGGCGCGCGTGAACAGACCCATTGACAGGACTTTAATAAAAAAGAGTAATTTTCTCTTTGGGGAAATGTCACAACATGTCAAAACTCATGTTCAATTACAGTTATCATAATAGAAGGAATTTTATATCGTCACAGTAGATTGGATAAAACTTGTATCAATTCCAACTACGCCAACAGCACGGGTTTCACATTTATATTTCAGCATACTATATCATTTTATTACTATAACAGCTCTTAGGTTGTAAAATTGTATGTGCATGGTAAACTAAGATTAACCATGCAGTCTATCATAGAATATCTAAGCCCACAAAAGTTAGTAGAAAGGTTTTCTCATTTATCTATATACGGCTCTAGTATTATGTCTGTCTTGCACGAACAAACATAGACAAACGTTCCTCGGATACCTGATTATTATTTTGTTTAAGTAGAAGCGGATTAAACATTGAGATAATTCATTTTCTATTCCAAAATGCCCTACATCGCCTTGTACTCGTTGGGCAATGGGTTCTTAAACACGACTGGGGGTTTAACATCGTAGGCCCGCTTAAAGTTTTCCACTCACATGGCGGCGTACCAACCTAATAGGTCAAGGGAACCACCTTCGACGCCATGGGCAACAACAAAAAAAAAAGAGAGAGAAAAAAAAAGGAGACAGGACAAATACAGGACAATCACAGGACGTATACAGACATCACCAACAAACTCGCTTTCTGTTCTCCTAAAGCTCTGAAAGCACCAGCCCAGCAAACAATTCTGCACCAAGGACTGGCTGAACAATTTCATTTTCTGTTTGTACAGTCTACAATAGCAATACTGTCAATGATCTATGGACCTTGGTGCGACTTGGTTTCACTTTGTATATGATAACCTCTAAATCTTCGTGCTAGGGGTTGTAGGGAGCTTTCTGTTGCTTATTTGTGCACCCAGAGCAAGGGGCAACTACAAAAGCCGATGTGTTTGTGGCGTCAAGGTATACCCTGTGATTGTTATGTCCTGTGATTGCCTTGTATCTTGTCATTGTTTGTTGCCAGTGGCGTCCGGTGGTTTCTTCGGCGTAAAACACCAATCAAAAAATAAACAAACTAAAACTTTGCTTTGTATCATAGATGTATGCCATAACAAAATGAACAAAACAGTATGCATAATTTATATTTACCAGTTTATGATCAATTTATATTAGATTTCAGCGACCCGCTCACAGAGACGATTTATATGTGGCGTATATGTGCCAAAGTCTCATATACGTATTGTGAAGCGCAATCCTAATCACGTACTTTATCCGTACCAAACAAAGATATTATGTCAAATTGGTACTTTCTGAATAAATAAGGTCCATTTGTTTTATAGGCCAATATGAAATGGTTCAATTTTAACCAGATGACAAGAAGGTAAGTTTTAGTGAATACGGTACATGATGTGCCGGTTTGTCGCTTTAGACTGGTCGACATATCTTTAGTAGTAGCGTCCATAATGTTTGGAAACATATTTTGTATTTTTGTAGAAGTCAGTGAAGCACGGAGATCTCTAAACGGAAGCTGCAGAGAAAATGTCTGATCGATCCTAAAGATTTGTGTTTACAACGGTCCAAAACCTGGGGTCCGAATTCCTATCTTACCATGCAGAGTCTGAATTGTAATATATGTTCATGTAATTAAAGACAATTAGATGTTTGTAGGATTTTATATGTTACATTCAAATATAGAAATAATCAAATTCATGGTTTATCTCGTGCAATACGATTGGTTTGTTTGTACCATGAAACAGGACGATTAACTAAATATATAAGTTTCTCGGGTATACAATGAGATACGGATTAAATGTCATTCAAATTGATTTAAACTTTTGTTGTTGCTATTATTTCAGCAATAAAAAGGCATTAATTTGTGTTTGACGTATTAAACTGGGATATTTTATATTTAACTTAACCTTTTTAATTTAAAAAATAGGGCACCACTCAAGGGTGGCAAGATCTTCGAAAGCGGGCTTATAAAAATAAAGATATATTTCTATCAGACAAATTGTAAGTCTCATTCTTCTTATTGGACATATCCATTGGTTAAAATATATTTTTTCTTGCTTGCTTGCTTCATATTCGTATCAAATGTTCTATACGTTGTAGGCCTGCCTATACATGGCCATTGCCTTCAACCGAGATTTCCGTAGGTTACTGGAGATTAAAACCTATTGAGAAACATTTTTCTGTGTGTTTATCTAGATCTTGAGATGATTCATCATTTTTAATTAATCAACACCCCTGTACCATTGTGATCCTTTTTTTTTTTAAATAGATGTTTCTGTAAAAATATATTTTTGGATATTTTTAAATATATTCTTTCCTCCTTAAATGAAATATTTGGTGCTGGGAGTAGAGCTGGTTGTATCGCTACGTTAGTATGACGCTTGGCTGTTAATAGTAGGCTACCTATCCCCTTCGTAGAAGTCAAATACCAGTAAAAGCGACGTTACCCACCAATCAATCTGTGGCCGCTCCGTAGACTATATGATGGTAAATATTTTTTGTTTTGTTTTGTTGCTTTTATGTTATTTAAACCGCCCCTTTCCTACGTTTGTGGATTTTGTTATGGCCCAAGAGTTAATTCATCAGCGGTTCCTGAAACAAGCGACTCTCGTAATGACTATCGGTAGGGCCTAGTCAGTCTTCGCCATTAACAATTGTGCCGTGCTATAAGTGAAAAACACCAATTAAATTTATACAGAAAAATTAATATTGAACGCGTCATCGAGTCAACTGTATGCTTTATGTGTCATATTCGAACCTTAATCTAGAAACTGGACTTTAAAAAGACATGAAAAAACTCAAACGTAGTCCTACCAATAAGCAATGAAATGTAATACCTAGTTGTTTTGAATAACACCCCAATAAACCCTTAATTTACCGTATGTTATGATGTTGCTCAAACCGGCACACACACACATAGTTGGGCTCAGTTACAGACCATAAAGGTCCATACGGTAAACGATATTGCGATCGGAAGACTATATGGGCATTATTAATAATTGATAGTTGTTCAACAGTATACCGGTTATATGATGTACGGAAATTGCGTACGCTCGGGTTGATGTTTGTCATTATCTAAGTCATATCAATGGAAAACACACGATCTAAAAACATAAAGTACTCGATAAAGACATAAATTTTACTGTTTTTGCATAATTCATTACTATTTCATACAGATCCGGATAATGTTAAATTACTATATTTGAAAACAACGATTTAGATCAATGTCATTACGTTACTTTGATCAGAAAATAGATTTGCGTTCATTATTACAAAGATTTGTCTTTTTCCAGTACACCCCGATGTCGATACGTTTTATATGTGTTATTAAAGACGATTTATAGCACACCGCTTCGTGCTTTTTAATTCAAGATTTACGATAGGTACAGACATGTATCCAACACTATTAAAGAGCTAGTGTAATGTTATCTGGCAGCGGCTTGTCATGGGTTTTGATATATATAACCAATGTTATACTATCGGAAATTTATATATGTATTCGGTGTCAACGCGCATTTGTGATTTTTCGGTTTTAGAAATAAAGATGTTCGGGTTAGCGCAGATATACATAATCTGTCTGGCTATGTAATGCTACATGACCATACTAATGCGATTAGTCGGGATTAGATAAAACCCACTTCCGTATAAAACCAAATGACTTCTCTAAAGTTGGTATAATCCAAACTTAACCATAACTACATTATATTCAGGTTTAAGAATGTCATTGGAACCAAATTCAAACTTATATGTTATATGGGATTAACTTACCGCTTCCGAAGTCATCTTAAAAAGTAATGTTTAATCCAATAATCCTACAGACAGTATGAATTCTCCGACGACATTTGTCACATTATTCAAACTTCTCCATGTACACATATAACTGTCACTCATTAATGTGTTCATGCTGTAGTCCCTTTACGTGTTGGTATAAAACACTTTCTCCGCGACCCACTACTTTAAAAGTGACACTTAGCCTATAACAGGTTTGAAGGGAGATCTACTATGTTCGTGTGGGTACCGTAAGTAACTAGAGCTCGACGGGGCTCGATCTGTGTGTGGAATTTCGATCTCGGGTTGGGTAATTATCGGCCCATATCACCAATGTTTACTCCAGTTCGCCTGTCTATTTCTCAATTCACATGGTGCATTGGCTTGGTGCCTACCGTTAACACTTCTCTCTCATAAGGCATTGATAATAGTTGTTATGGCGACAGTACACAATAAAGCGACATGCGACACTTATCACTGCCTCTCTCCACCGGACCGGTGTCATCGAGGGGGAAAGTAGACAATCGAACGGCTGAAGCAACAATCTGTTAAATAATTCTCAAACACAGAAAAGATCTATGTACATTATGTTTCTCTCGAAATAAGATTTGCCACCATGCAGTTCTTGGTTTACTTTATTAACAGTCATTTGTCTATAACTAGCTACTTAACCTATTCGCAGAGAAGACATATGATAGATAGTCGTGGCACTTCGAGGGCCCAGTACTAAGTGTTACTAATGGTGTAAACATGGTTTAGATCGAGAGAAACACGATCACTTTGCTCATCGTTAAATACATTAACCGTATTGAGTGGACTATAGGGCCAGATGGACATAGTTAATTTACTTATTATAATTGTATTTATTGTTTTATTAAAAATAATTGATACACGGATTTAGTCGTAAATTGCATGACGACATTAAATAAACGACATTCCTCATACCCTGCAAAGGTGTGTGTTTTGTTTGGTGAATTCACATAAACAGCAACACTGATAAACAAAAAGTATCTGTGTTTTTCTTGGGTTTGTTTTTTTTTACTTTGTTGCCGATTTTTTTTAGTTGCTTTTCAAAGTCACCTTTTTATATGCTTTTTAACATATGTGTTTCTTTCTTTATTCTTTCATACCATAAAAATAAATTGTTTGGGATTTCAGACACCCGACTATTAGGAAGACGTAAGAAATTATTATTCATTTCGCAGTAAGAAAAATTAATTCGATACCAATCTGGCTATTCTTTTGCAAAAAAAAACCTCCTAACTGCGATCATATTAACATATCAGCCTTTGATACGTATAAACTCCCAGAGATAATAGATACAAAAACAGAAAATCACAAGTTAATGTATGTTGATAAAAAGACAACTGTATGTATAGATCAAAGTGAAAGCAGTCAACAAAAGATCTATGTGTTTTTGCCCTTGGTCCAATATTACTGTACACGCTCAACCTGATAGGCAACGTCAATTTGTAAACAAAGTGCCCGGCGTGATCTTATATAGACTGACATGTATCGACAAACCGACCATGCGTTTTATTCACAGTATCAACAATAAGCGAGTTTGTCCCGTCCATGGCCATTGACACTGTGGTGAAAGGAATGCCATAGTAAATGATACGTCATTGTCCGCGTATTGGCAACATGACAAAACATGTTTCCAATAAGGTCATTAGAGTGATCTCCCCTCAGAAGGAGAGCAAATTCGATCAGGGGAGACCACTCTTAAAAGAAAAGACCTGGATTTACAAAATAATATAACCAGTTTCAAAATAGAGAATCATATTTTCTCTTTCGTTGAATCGTGAATCACTTTTATGATACCTTATGTCAAGCAGATTAACAATCCCAATTTCTGAAGAAAGGCACACATCAATAATTAAACTAGAAAAGAATCAATCATAAATTGCTTGAATGTATGAGTTATGGCCCGGACAAGATATGTTGGACAACAGAAAGCTAGTTTACATAAATTAAGTCAAAATTTGCTTAAATTAGCGGTAAAAGTTCTACGTTGCAAATGTCCACATTGTGAATAATGTTCTATGAAAGTTTCAAAGTCATACGTTTAATATTATCCCAGTTATGTTCCGGACAAGATATGTTGGAGGACAGACAGCTTATTTGCATAATTTAGGTCGAAATTTCAATAAATTGACTCAAAACGTTTTACGTTAAACATGTCCATATTGTGAATAATGTTAGTCATACGTTGAATAGTAACCGAGTTAGAATAGTAACTGAGTTATGGTCCGGAAAAGATATGTTGGAGGACAGAAAGCTAGTTTGTATCAATTGGGTAAAATTTGCATAAATTAGAGGACGTTGCAAATGTCCATATTGTGAATAATGTTCTATGAAAGTTTCAAATTCATACGTTGAATAGTAACCAAGCTATGGCCTGGACAAGATATGTTGGAGGACAGACAGCTAATTTAGGTCGAAATTTGCATAATATAATAGAAAAAGTTTTAGGTTGCACAAGTCCATATTGTGAATAATGTTCTATGAAAGTTTCAAAGTTTCATGCTGCACATCTGCATATAGAATAGAATGTTATGTGTAAATGTTAAAGTGGCATGCTACATAATAAATGAGTTATTGAGTGGTCCGGACAAGATATTTTGGACACACGCACGCACAGACAAACACATGCATGCACGCACGCACGGACAGCCGGATGGAAAACCAATCTCTATAAACCTCACATATAGAAGTAAAAATTTTATCATAGTGGTGGTCATAAATCTCAAAACTGTCATTTAAGCAGGAATACACAAATTGATATTAACATTTTATTAGAACACTATAATGTATATACATATATTCAATTATAAATATATCCTGAGAGAATGATAATACAATGCATAGATAAACAAATACTAGGAATCTATTATTAAGATTTGTCTATGTTTTCAAACATACAGGGCATTATATTTCGGAGGGGAAACTTTAACATGGAACGAAAAAAACAACTTTGTTATTGCAGGCTTCAGATCTGATATAAAGGAGTGCTTTTAAACACAAGAAAACAATAGAGACAAACAAATCTACAAATAGTACAGAGGGGATAAAGTTTCAGTTTACAAACAGAGAAAAATAATCCTTGTAAAAATATAACAATTTTATAATTAACCCTATAATGATGTGTTCACTTTGAGAACATTTTACTTTTGTCACCACATTGAGAAATCAGGAGAATTTTTTCTGATGATTCCTTAAGACATGAATGGAAGATAAAACATCATTTTAAGTACAGCCAATAACTACTCTGTAAGAATCTATATCAATTTGTGCCTTTTAAAAGATTTTTTGAGTCAGGATTAAATGTCCTGCTGAAGGGTATTTCACTTATTTGAGCAATGACTGTCTATCTGTCGGCAGTACATCAAAGGAGGATCTGTAGTAAGACATGCTAACCACAGCCAAGAATAACTCATCCTTACTGAGTTAAACTTTACTATATTGCCGTTTATACATCCATCAGATGAGAATCCTGCAGTTCAGTTCAAACTGCGACAATTTTGTGATACTGAATTCCCAAAATTTCCACATATTACAACCCTACTACTTTATAAGATAATAATCTAAATACATTCTGTTGGCAGTACAGGTCTTTAGATAACATGTTAACTTAGCCCACAGGGAGGATAAAGCTGTATTTGTTAAACTAGTTAAGATTATTTCACTTCATTGGGTTTGATAGGTTTGTGGTTTTATGACGTTAATATGGTAATTTGACTGATTCAGTCATGGTGATGTAATCCAACAGTTAATAGACATACAATGGTGTTTGCTACATGGGAAAGTAATTGTTTCTCTATTGCTGGTAAGTTAAGACAGTGTGATACTGCTTGATACTGTATTAAGCCTCTGGGATCCCACATGGGGCCATGCCAGCTCAATGGGTGAAAGATTCAACATAATCATGCCCCTGCCGCCTTAAAAGTTATTTCACTCATATGAGGCCATAATGTAGTTAGTGCCAGACCGATTGGTGAGGGACGATGGCTAGAAGAAAATACAAATACCTTACAGAGCCATGAACTCTGAGAGCACCACGCCAGCAGGCAGCACCCTGCCAAAGCACTTTCTGCAGATTAAAATGTACCCTGTTTACAGATGTACACTATGGTCGGAGATTGAGACACGCATAAATTAAGACTTCTGTTCAAATTGAGGTAAATATTAATAAAGGTCAAAAAATTATTCTGTTTTTTGCGATTCTCCATTTGTAGTTTGTCCACCATCACTGTTGGTTGATTCCTTTTTGACAAACCAGATTTCATTTGTGCGTCCAAATAGTTTGAAAGGACTGTCATAACCTGCTGTGTAAAAGAACTCTTCGTGGAAATTCTCTTTGTTATGTATAGCTTCACCAAGGATTCTAGCTTCAGATATCCACTTCTCTTCGTTTGTAAATCCACCATATTGTCTGAAAAATAGAGCATTATTTATTTGAAACAAATATAATTTGAAAACTAAGCAATAAAAAAGTAAGCTCTACTTATAGTCTCGTGATCTTTTAGCAAACCAAAACATCATTCAATAAGCTTATTAAATGTCATTGCCACAAACTCTCAATCATCAAAAAATGATCATGGGTTTGTCATACCCAAATTTTGGGGGAACACCTCTGGTATTGGTCCTTCCTAACAAAACAACATAAACCATTTGACAATGGATTTATCAGATCTAAATGGACTTAATGTACATGTAGATCTCTATTTTTTATCAGATTACATCAAAGGCAGTACTACTTTTTTGTCTTAGTTAATTAACCAACCTACTGAAACTAATATGGGCTTACTGTTACCTCCTTGCAACATCTTTGACAATTCATTTTACTGTACAGGCAAATATTTGCTGTTGGCATCTTATTAGCAGGATTGATTTTCTCTGCAGTTTGGACCACTTGTTCAGTTATAAAAAGAAAAGCTGTTAAATTGTCTCTGTAAGGTTCCATAGATTCCATATTACTAATGTCACCAGGCGTGTGATCCAAGAATCAATAGAATAAGAGTGAGAAGTGGGAAACTGCACTGTTACAAACGAACTAGATGAGGCTTAACAATGATCTCACCTGACAAAGACGGTCTGCTCAGGCCACTCCTGGAGGAAAACATCCGGGTTTGTAGGTTTGGGGGTATCAGTACGGTTTGAAGGAGGAACGAAGAAGGACATTGTGAATGTGCTCTTACAATTGGGGCCTGCACCTGGCTCAACTAAAGTAGCCACTGGAGCGGTCATGTCAATCACAGAGGCTGTGAACAGATAATTATACTATTGGTCAATATTCATTCACCCTGGAAATAGATTCTTTGTCCATTCGTTTATTTCTTTGACTGGGGCTTTATGCCATATTTCAGGCTATTTTCCCTGTAGGACAGCATGTCTGTCCAAAGAGTCAATAAAATCACCATTGAATGTTAACAAGACTGGTCAATTACGAAACACCCAAACAAAGACACTATGTACAGAATGGCTTTGTGTTATCACTTAAATCTGAAAACTGCAGAGCAACAGGAAGCTCCCCATAAGCAAGCATCAGAAAATAAATTGATTGATTGTTTTTTTCATGCAGGCTTAAGGGTATTTCACCTGTATGAAGCAGCGTATTCAAACAGAAATTGACACAAGCACAACCATACATTGTTAAGTGTTTTGATTGTTTGTTTGTTTGATTGGGGTTAGAAGTCGTACTCAAGCGTATTTCATTGATATTATGATGGATTGTCCACTACACACTGTTCCTTACCTCATTAACCAGGAGAAAACAGCATAAAAATCCCCCCTGTGATTGCCAGAGCCACATCGTTTGACTCACTCATATACCTGATGGTCAACAGACAGGCTGGATCCCGTAAACAGTAAATTGGAGTATGTTTAGTAAGCGCACTCGCTACCACTAAGCCACAGCCCGTTAAGTGTTTTAATAATGTTGGAAAGTTAACATTTGTTCAGTTCTAAATACAGACAGCATTGCTACTACTCTATAACAAGCAGCTTTTACATCAGAAAAAATCTAAGATTGAGTCAAACATTTCCTGATCATTTTTACATTAAAGTCCAAGTGAAGGATGTAATTTGTTGTTACTTTACCTGTTGAGTTCTTCCCCTGGATGTAATCAAAGAGCTTAAAGAATGATTTCCGGCCGGCCTCTTCCTGTTTCATGGCTTGATACTTCACACTCACCCATTTACTGGGGGCATAAAGTCTTTCTTCATACTCCTATAACAAAACATTTGACTCTTTTCAATAATCTAACAAATGCAAAGACAAACAGGTACTAAATAATAAACTTGTGGAAAGCCAGATAGCAGAGTTATCTGTTCAATCAATGGATGGGTGTTAACTGGCTAAATTTTATGAGCTAGAATCTGTTCAAACGAAGAAATAAAATTCCAAAATAACAAAAATGATATAAAACTAAGAAGAGATTCATATGGATAACAACTTCTTGGTTTATTATAATATACTTGTATTTTGATCAAATGGTACTATATGTTGTACTCAGTGGAATTTCAAATTGTGTATTTCTGTAAGAATTGTTACACTAGCACAGCCATAAAATGTGAAATCACTGAAATGTATAATCTGTTAGAAAATGTATCTTCCTCCAGTTCAAAAAAATAATTGTCATCCAGAATGTCATTGCTATAAAAAATGGAAGCCTGCAATCGTCAGGAGCAGGTAGTAAAATGTTCCATGTACCTCATGCTTGTTGACCACTGTATAATTCGGCTTCTCAAGTCCTGAGGAAGTTACAGACGTCTTAATAGCTGTCCCAACGTTTTTGATGAAATTCATTTTTATTGACAACGGCAATGCAAAATCTGAAGAAGAAAAAAGTACCAGAGAAGGGAGTTTTATTTTGAAATTACAAACATTACATATTTATTTTACAGTTTACAGGCACATGTATCATTGAGAATAAATAATGATGTAATTTCAACCTTATTACAGTGGAAAACCGGGGGGAAACCTTTTAAAAAACACCCCCACGATTGGCAGAGCCA
>JARFOD010110790.1:0-15470 GCA_031763545.1 Mopalia muscosa
TGTGCCCTCATGCAGTTACATATGGAAAGCTGTTTGAGCCATATCGTCTGTTTGCTCCCACGTGGTATTGGTAGTCGTTGATTCTCAGCGTAGATAAAACACAAAGCAAGGGGTAAAACGGAAATTGGCTATGTCATTCTGCGGATACAATAACATTTCTTTTGGTTTATGTGTTATGTCGTAATCAGTTTAAAAATACATTGTTACATGGCGACATTGTTACCATTTGTGCATCGGGTACAGAGTCATTCTTTTCATTAAGTAGAGTAGGCTACAGTTACCATTTGTGTATCGGGTACAGCTTCACTTTTTTCATTAAGTACAGTAGGCTACAACTGTGACATTTCACTTACCTAGAATACAAGAAAAGTTTCCATCCTTACTCCAAACGTATCCTTCCTGACACTGACAGCTGTAATTACCAGGCAGATTAACACACACTGCATGTTCCGTACACACGGAAGGATTAATGTTGCATTCATCTATATCTGCAATAAACCATTCATTTTGTTTGTTCGTTTGCATATAAATGTCATACAATAACAGTACAATTTTCGTCTCCAATATCTAAACACTAAACACTATTTAAAACCAATGATAAACAAAAACAGAGGCTACATGCCCAGAATCCTCCCCAAACATCGTAATAAAAAAAGTGGAGAAAGATACCTTCAATAGGCACTATTCCATCAATTAAAAATAATATGTTTGTGTTAAACGTTGGCCAGCGGAACCACCACAGTACGTGTAGCTACTGATTTAAGATCACTGAGCTTATTAAGGTAAATTATGGCCTAAAGAGAAACCAGCTATACACCGCAGTATATCACTGTGCATAAATAAGCAAACGGACACACTGGTGACCGACCATGGTTTGGAACAATGACGTCAGTACAGCCTGTAAAACGAACTAATTAGCGGCCATGTGTACCCGAATGCAAGTGCAATACGGACATTTGTCTCGGGAAATATGCAATAAAAATAATAAGTTACAGTCGAAAACCCGTTGTCTTTCCCTTTTGGCTCTCCCTTTGTACTTGTTCAACACCAAAATGCCCTGTAATGCCATATTAACTATGATGATCCATTCTCAAACTTGCAGTATTCGTAATGGGTTACACCAACAACAAGGTGTCAGTTGTGGCGATAAGCTACTACAACACATTTTTGTATGGTACTCTGTATTTTATATAGCTAGCATGGTAGACAACTCGATTAAAGGGATACTCCGGGCTGCAATGAAATGCATATAGGTAAAACGGGTATTATTTCTGTTGTTCAATTATGCTCACTAGCTTTCTAATCGAGCAATATCAATTTTATAATTGGATCTTAAACAGCTACAGTCAAATTTATAAACCCGGCCATGTCTTGGTACTTTTATCATTAATTCTAACCCTCCACTGGATAAGTGCCGTGTGCAAATATGCATAATTAGTAACACAGCTCAATGGTCTTAATGAGACAACAATGGCCGCTTTGTTTATTGCAGTTCCGACTCCATCCATTCACAGACTCGCAGTGCATGAGCATACCAATAGTTAAAATCCATCACGAAGACAAAAACACCCTATACCTTAAATTATTAAATTCATTATTCCGTAAACAGACTTGTGGTGTTGTGATATTTTCAATTCACAAGGGGGTAAACACATGTAGCGTCCCAGTATGAGATTGTCCATGTACCAAATTTCCGATAATTTAAAAAAATCAAACGCCTCCACTTCAAATTTTGTTTTTTTAATTTTATAAAACATACAGCTCAAATAGGAAATCAGTTGTCGTGAACATAGTTTAAAACATGTCTACATCACAATCGCTCTTATTTATGGCATCAAAATATCATAAAAATTGTTTTGGAAGATTTTTTCTGCAGCGTTTATCTCTGTTTTACATCTCAACTGAGTCTGATTGCGTTATCATGGCAGCATGCGATGCCATGGGAGGCAACTTCTGATTGGGGCAACTTCTGATTGGTTGTTTACAGTTTACTGCATACAAGGGGGGAATTAAAAAGAGCCACTTTTGAGGCCGCGGGAGAGCTGTTTTTCTGTCTTTTTTCGGGTTAGAATGGTGTTTAAACCCTCGACATCGGTCATAATTAGTTTTTTTTAAGACCTCTGTCGTCATTTTGACACCTCGTCAAAACCCTCGACACATGGCCAAAGCTTAAACCCCTAAACAGAAGAGCTCCACAAATATTGACCAATCAAATATCTTTCTTTTCAAAATAGGTGCCTACGTCATGAAACTTATGGAGCCGACAGTTTAAACCCTTGACAGTAGATTAACACATTTTATTAACCTGTAACACAAAATAGTGTTAGTCACGGGAAGTCATGGATAAGGTTGGCCACGCCCAAAATGTCGTAGGAATGTATATATCTGTAACCCTCGGGTTATTTTATAAAATGAAGAAACGATAAGTCGATGCCATATTCAAGCATATTTTATGGTAAACTTTCAAGGGATATAGGTGTTAATTCAGCCCGGCATATCGCTTTAGAATTAAGCCCCCATCACAAATTCCAAAATACTCTTGATATAGATCAAGTTAAAAATATTATAACAAACATGCCAATCTTGTCCGGGGCAAATATTTAGCATACATCTTAGACTCAACAGAGAGTATGCCGCTTAAATCAGTCCATATCAGTACTGCAGAAAATCGAGGTTCAACCATCCGCTGTACATGGATTTTGTTTAATAGCCATTTACAATTTAGTTTGTTGTCCGGGTTTAAATACGAATCTGTTAAGGACTTTTTCTTCGCCTGTTGTCTTTGTGTCAGTTTCAAACACAATCTTCACCATAATAATCTAATATAAAACTATGATCGAATAATATATATAAACTCATACCACTTAAAAGTAGACAGCTCATATATACGAAACCCCTAACTAAAGTTCGCCAAAAGAAGAAATATAGCATTTTACCGTGACCGGAAGTGTTATAACCAAGAGTACTATATCCGGATAAAGATTCGCAGATAAACGACCCGACGGTATTGACACAAACGGTGTTGTTTTTATCGTCACATATTGTGGTATCAGTGCATTCGTTAATATCTGTGAAATAATGCAAAGTACACACTAGATATACAATAACATCCACTACGTTTCAAATAATTTGTTGGTTGAACTGGCGGCTGCAAGCTCTGTCTCTCCAGAATCGAAATCGACATAAAGTGCACAGAACCGTCGGAGTGTTTATTTTTCTTAAAAATGATAATTCAAAATAAATACTTCGGACACAACTGGATTCCCGGCCAAATATCAGATTGCTACCAAACCGCCTTAATTATATTAAAACCTTTCAGAGACAATGTCATATCACTGGGGAAGTTTGTATAAGTTAGTTACTGGTTAAAAAGATCATTTTACAACCTTGGGTAAAAAATATGATTGGCTTATTTAGAAACAATTTACTCCATTCAGGTTACTTGGCTAAATTAGATATTTTACCGAACCTTATTAAATTGGCTAACATAATTGTTTAGTGAATATTGATCGACGGCCTATTTATTTTCAATAACATAGAGACAATAAATTGTTTGTTCGATTTGCTTTGTCAGTGGTATAAGCAACGAGTGATAGTAAGTAGACAAATACATGTCTAATTCAACGAGGACAAAACTGCATTGATTGGGTTATCTGCAAAGCTTTAAAATGATATAGCTCAAACGGAATGATTTTGATATTTAAAGCCAGTGTGAAATGTCGGTATTTGATTTAATAGTACCGTGACAGGATGAGTTATAAACCGATGTGCCATATCCTGCTAAGCAGTCGCACACAAATGAACCGTAAGTATTGACACAAACGGTATTGTGTTTAGCCTCACAGATCGTTAAATCCGCGCATTCGTCCAAATCTGTGAAAGAAATTAAAAAATAAATTATTAATACATCATAACATTTGTATCACTTAATGTTTTTAGTGAATATATTCTTCTGTTAATTTCCATATCTCAGAACTACCAGTTTGTAGGTTGAAATAAACCGAATTAAACAATTAAATAAACAATCTCTCGTGCAAACGACTCACTGAACACACCAGTCTTAGTAGCTTGACGTATAATTTCGTTTATTAGGTTTGATGTTTGCTTCACTCATGAATCCACAGTTTTGTCAACAAGACATTTCCTAAAATAACACAATTGTTGAGAAAGGTGCTCGTGTCTGCACTGAAACGTTGCCCGATAATAAACATAGAAGTTGAAATCCATAGAATTTAGTTATGTTACTGCTACTGCTTCTAAGTGCCACTTAAACAAGTTAAGACATTTCCTGTAGATATTCTTACACATTCTGTTTGTCTCCGTCCTTACTGTTCCAAACTTTAAACAGCTTCCACAACTATTCTTAATGATTTAGACGAACAGTCCATAGATATTCTTACACATTCTGTTTGTCTCCCCCCTTACTTAGACCAACAGTCCACACCCTCGTATTTGAGTATCACTACTTTATATACCATGCAAATGCTGATTACCTTCTCTCAAGATGGCTGTGGGTTACTCGAGTTAAGGATCTATTTAGATGTATGTCTTCGTGAGTTGATCAAGAACATGAACCGATTCATCAATGTTAATTAACCAGCATCCCTGTGCCAGTGTGATAACTTTTCAGAAATATATATTACTCAGTTTAAGGTTTGTTCCACAGTAATCCAGCATGTTTTCACAAATATATTAATATAAAAAGTATATTTATGTCAGAGAAATATTGAATTTAGCTTTATCTGCTGTCAAAAGACAAGAGGTTGGACTAATAGATTATAAAAAAAAACAACAAAATTTTTATTCAAGATTGTTCTAGCGATTGAGAGATTTCAGTGGCTTATAGGTCATAAGTGTCCGTCTGTTCTAAAAAGTTTGTCCGTGAACAGAAAGAATATTCTGAGTACAGAAGAATTGACATACTAATGCATTAAATGTGGCCTGGATATATAGTTACAAATAGATTTTAAAAAGTGTTAAATGTCGTATTTACCAACACATATCCGTTCGTTTTTCGATTCGTACCCATAATTACATACACAATGCTTAATTCCTTCATTAACGCATTGAGAATTTTGTGGACACGGATAATCCGGGCATTTTTCTGCAAACAAAAAAGATTTACAACATTTTTTAGCAATATTCGTCTCCTCAGTCCTCCATGAACTGAAATACACATCTCAAATCAGATTGCGATATTTTACAAAATATTTACAATATAATCTTATTTGAGATTCATTGACATGGATTTATTTAGATCTGTGTTGCCATTACCCAATTATAGTATTATAAGATTCATAGGTAATTGATGGGAATTTTTAGCCCAATGTTGTTATATCTCTCTGCCTCCAGTAAATATAAAATTGACTGATTGATTACACCTAAGTTTAGGTTATTTAATTCAAATACCAGTGTGATTGTTCTCGGTGTGTGTGATCGGCTTCTCACACCTATGAGAGCAGCAGGTCGGCCCGAAGTTCCCTCCAAACTCCCGCGCATTAATAACAAAAACTTGGTCTCTGATACAGCTATCACTGTGCCGCATTACAGCTAGAAGCCAACGTGTTCATAATATCCAGATATAATGATATGGTACTTTGCACGTTTGTTGTTTATATTAAGACTTGTGTATAGCTTGTTGCTTGATGAGCATGTGGGGTATTAATCAAAACTATACATTTTATTAAATCCTATCTTTCGATTCATTACTTCATCAGAAAGCAACTTTCATTGATCAATTATCGTTCACATATTTATAGACTTTCACATTACTGCTGCATGGTGACACGTATACATGGTGTCAGACGATCTTCATCAATAAAACAGATATTACGGAAAGGAATATTTCAGTTATATCTGATTGATTAATCAATTTAAATTTAATCAGCAAAAACCCAAACAATGTTTAGTTTCACTCGAAAATGCGATTTTAGAATTCAGTTATAAGATGCATACCGGTACATACGTTTTTGTGACAATTGAGACACAAACGTGTATTTAATATCAAATGTCATTTAAAACAGCAAAATCGAAAATATAAATTTGAAAATTTTTGCCCTGGTAGCAAACATGACAATCGTGGATGGGGCAAATCAGCATGGGTCTTAGCCACAATAAAGAGCATACAGCTTAAATAATCTGTTAATGACTATTTTTTTCAACTGTCGTCTTTATTAGATTTACCAGTTGAAATACAAGTTTAGTAAATCCAGTCGGCGATACATTAGACAATGCTGACAATGCGTGACAATGATGAGCACCGAATATTCACAAACTTTTCTTTTTATTATCTTCAAAACCTCCTTATTTTTTGCGATGGTTCCGACAGTTATAAATCAATTCACTTCGTCATCTTTCCATGAACTAAAATCTGTTCAAAACAAGAAAGTCTTATACCAAAATAACAAAAACACACTTGTCAATCATAGAAAACCCTAATTCAGTTTTACCTTTCAACGAATTCAAATCATAGTTACAGCGGTCTTACCTACACATTTCCCAGTATCGAGCGATTGAGTGTATCCATCAGCACAGACACAACTCTTGATGGTGCCTACACATCGATAGTTAACTGGACACTGGTTTGAGCCACACCTCTCTAGATAAAACAAATTCACAATAGCAAGTATTTAGTAAAAAGCGAGTAGAATAGATTGTATACTAAAATGTGGTTGCTAGTATGTCCATTGCTTTCAATGTTTGTTGCAGCCCATCAATTAATTTCATTACATTGGTAACTATGGTTGACAAATAACAATTATTAATTAATAAATAATCAGTAATATTGGTTTAAAATAATGGGAGTCTCGTAATGTTCCAAAAAGGGCATTGAATGCGGTCCTCTGACGTCAAAACGGTTGGGATTCATGAACTTTTTAATGACGTCACAATGCACAAATGTGTGTGACGTCATGTAAAACCTCCACTACCACGAATGTACTGACGTCAGAGGACCGCTTTCCAAGGATGATTCCACACTCAATTCATGTCCTTAGAGATTTCTCTATGTCCCGCTAGGGGGAGCTTTATCATCATCAGCGGGTTGGTCACAATGCTGTTGAGGCTTGGTAATGGCTGGTTTCATACTTCTACTTGATAGACTTCTGGTATTGTATGGAAGCTCATAGCGGCCACTCGCTACCTCGCTTGTCATAAACATGTTTAAAAAATACAAAACCAGGACAATGTTTGTTAAAATCTTCTGCTTTGGCAATTTTCCCCCACATTTTGAAGAGCGAGAACTCGAGAACTAGAGGGTGCGAGATTTAACTGTTAAATCTCGCTTTCGCGTCTCCTCGCCTTTCAAGCGAAGAAAGTGCTAAACCGCGAGATTTTAATATTAAATCTCGCCTTTTAGTGTTTTTTTTTCAGTGAATATAGGACGAGGGGAGGAGAACACGCTAAATTTCGCCACCTCTAGTTCTCTCGTTCTCGGGTTCTCGGGTTCTCGCCTTGTCAATTTCACTATACCAATTATGTTTGCTGTAGTGCAATAATCTACCACTCTAATGTGCAGACGTCACTCAAAAAGCTAGGCTATTGTAGTCCGGACAGGGCCAAAGTAGGGTTTAACGTCGTACTCTAGGGTATTGCACACATATGACGGATTGCGCTTTTCCCACAGTTCCTTTCCTAATTACGGTGGAAAACAGAGAGGAAACCAAGTTAAAACCACCTCCTCGATTGCCGGAGCTGCATTGTGTGATTCACCCATATAACTGGTGCATGGCAACGGACTCCATTCTGTGAACAGTACATCGAAGTAGGGTTACGAGCACACGCTAACCAATGAGCCACGACCGCGGGCTTCTATAATAGCGAAACAAGAACATATATAAAGCAAAATTTTCTCTCTGTATTTATTCCAAATTTATACACAGCAAATTTGTAAACCGAATTTAAGATTGGACATTATCCAGAAATTAAGTTTTATTCAACATACTCGCTATACATAGGCTCGTTCATACATTTATGTATTTTATTTATCTGTCATCGTCACAGATGCTATGATATATCTTTGAAACCATTAAAAAATAAATTAAAACCATATTCGATAAAGGATACAAATACAAAGGCAAAAGATTACTTGATATTTCTATGTATATGTATATCAACAATATGCCTATCCCAATAATGGCTCGGAAAAAAACCATACAAAAACCCAAAACAAATCAACATTATAAATCTGTGTAGGGCTATTGCCAAAGATTCAACACACTGTCACAATGCTGTGGACCAATTAAACCAATGAAAAGATAATATTATACGGAATTGTTATTCTAAAATAGAGATTAAATCCAAACATAGTATAATGGATAGGTGGATTGAAGGTGGTTTAAAATACAGCATATCGGCATTAACCCTTTAAAGCCCAAGCCCGGTTCCAATTTGCAGAAATGTATGGGGCTCTTACATAGTAAGGGTTATATGCCTAAAAATTATTGAATAACAATAATCAAATTGCACCCACGTGACAGTTGATCTACATTTTGGGACTGTATCATATATGATACAGTAGGCTTTGATCATGTATTTAACGCATTACCAATTAACGGTATTATATATGATACGCTGGGCTTAAAAGGGTTAATAAGGAATGGTTTATAAAAGGTAATATTTACTTAAAAGTACCTCAGAAATCACATTCCAGTTTATTAAGGGGGGAAAAGTTTATTTAGAAGACTATAAAGATTCCATAACTTATCACATTCTTCAGATTACAGATCAAATATAGACTTTTGCCGGATACAGTTTCCACAGTGTTAGATAAGATCTCTGCAAAGGCTTTCTTGAAAGTCAGAATCCATTGTCCGTTCTCACAAGAGCCTTGGGACTTTCATCATGACTGGTCCAATTCCACACCATATTGCCCAGTCAATACGCACAGGAAATCCATCAATATGTCCACACCTTTAAGAGTTGAACCAAAAATTGAACATATTCACATAAATTACTACGGGACTTTTTCCATCCTTTTGAATTGGATTCATATGACACCATGGCACTTGATTTTTGTCGTCTGTTTGGAATTTTAAGTAGCATTTAATGTTATTTCACTAACATGACATGCCAACGGGCAAAGAAACTATGTCCTGGGCAGGTGACAGCGCATTTGTCAATAAAGATTCAGGATTTCCCAGAATACATCATGCTATTATTGCTATATTGCTAACACAACTACCAACATGGAAACAATAATTCAAAAGAAAATTTGAGGTGATTTATAGATTTACACCAATACATGCTGATCCATTACTTTTGTTTTTTACATTGACTAAGGTTTCTTAATGATCTTTTTAATGTTGCTCTTACGATGATTCATTGATTCACGTGCTTTTAAGGGATTTACTTTTATGGCAGCACGCAGCAGTGTATTCCAACAATAATTGACATTTAGCACAATCATAAAATGCGAGGTGTTTGGAAACTGTTGCAAATTTATTTTTCCTCCAGTGCTAAGAAAAAACAGCCTACATGTACCATATATGGTACTTATGTTTGATTATTTAGTAATTTAGGGAGTATTTAATGTTGATTCACTAATATGACTCCATGCCATGCTAATGGGCAAAGATTCCCTGCCCTCGACATCGCTGGTTGTGGACAATGACGAGACAAACACTAGAGGCCAGTTCTCAGAATGCTAGATTTAATCCACTTTTAGACGATGTCTCGCCATGTTAAAGGCCAACATGTATCTCTAATTTACTAATAACAATTTAATCTGGTGTTTAAAGCTTTAAATAGTCTTTTGAGCAACTGGCTCCAGGGCAACGGAAAGATTCCTCCAACAGTCCAATGGCACTTTGGAAATTCTTGGTTTAGAAAGGGTTACATACAAGTTATACACATAGAATGCTTAAACGATTGCTTGTTCGTTTGAATTGGGTTCAATGCCATCCTAAGGGTTATTTTACTAATATCCCTGCTTGCACCCCCATTATGGGTGAAGTAGGTGCCTGTCTGTTTGATTGGGGTTTAACATTGTACTCAAGAGTATTTCACTTATATGACATGGGTTGTCCACTTCACACTGTACACAGCCTTATTACGGTGGCCTTATTACCGAGAGGAAATCCCCGAGATTGCCGGAGCCACAACATGTGACTCGCTCATATACCTGATGGTCGAAAGGCGGACTCGAACCTGTAATGGTAATTCAAGCATGTTCAGTTCAGGAAGCGCACTCGCTACCACTGAGCCAAGGCCAAGTCCCCATCATGGGTGAAGAAAAGCACGTTAGACATTACTGGCAACCCAGTGCGATACAGAACCACAAAACTGGCTACATATTTATAATTATTTCCTCTTTAGAAGGTGTTACCAGTACATTATTAATAATCATATTCCCCTACGCTTTGACTTTGCAGGCCACTGATAAAACAGTGGCATCCAATAGAGGCTGGACACCTGGCATGTGACCTTACAAGCTATAGTCATGGGACATTGAATGATCTTCAGGCTGCTAATGTCTTATGGAGGGTTGCAGATTTGTGAGGTCAGGCCAATAATTAAGTATAATGCCCAACAAATAGTGTTATAAGTTATTGTTATGCTGTTTTACATTGGGCTTGTTAACACATCTGTAATATGGTCCCCTGGACCGGTTGATATTGATTTGTTTGTTTGTTTGATTAGGCAAGGGGCCTTAATCAGGTGAATGTCCACAACTAAACACCACACCATATCAGTTTTGTGTCGACTTGAGTTCTTACAGAACCAGTGAAAGATTGAGATTCTCCAGCCACCTGAAAATGCTACAGGGAAAATAAATGTTCAGATGTGGACATTAATATTGTCAAGATTTTTTTAAAAACACCTGCCCCTTTAACTTTTCTAACAAATTTTCTATAAACATTGTTTCGTTATGACCCTCCTCAGCGACTGATATTCATCAATTTGACAGCTGGCTGTAAATAACCTGTTACTAATTGCATACATTCCAAACTGCATGATGGTAAATCTTACGCAAATATAAAAAAAAAACCACATAAAAGCCAAAATTGTTATTTTGACAGTTTTTACTTTATCTGTATATCAAAGGAATTCTTAATTTATGCTGATAATATATTTATATATTTGATTGGGATCAAAGGAAGTTTTTTTTTTATGGTGCTCATATATTTGTTTTTTTTTTATTGGGAAATAATATTGGACAATATTATTTTACAGTGATACCATATTTATTTGTTGGGTTTAACACTGTACTTAGGGGTATTTCACTCATATATGTGTCTGGACAAAACAGGCTGGTCACAGGTTATAAAACGCAAACAGAGCATTAACTCTGAGATTGTTTGTTTGTTTGATTGGAGTTTAACATCGTACTCAAGGGTATTTCACTTATATGACGACTGATTTTCCACTTCACACTGCACCGAGCCGTATTATGGTAGAAAACTGAGAGGAAACCTTGTAAAAACCACCCCAGCCATTGCCGGATCCACAACATGTGACTCACTCATATACCTGATGGTCGACTCAATCCGGTGAACGTTAATAGAAGCAGGTTCAGTTTAGTAAGCACAAGCTAACACTAAGCCACAGCCGCGGGCGTTAACTCTGAGAAGATAAGAGCAACAGGGAGCACACTCCAATCTTGAATGAGAATATATTTATGATACACAAGATCCCATAAGAAATCTAATTCTGGTAGGTGCAATCGTTTATTGATTTATCAGGAGGGCTGGGAAGCTTATGAACTGTAATTGTTGAATTGTTCTGTCATGTTTGAGATAACCCAATTACCACATAGGCTAAACCTGCCCTTTTTTTTAACTATCTAGTCAAAAAGGGAATCCTGCCTTTGATAAATACCTCAAGAAATATCTGCCTACAAAAGGAAAAAAAAACCCCAAACTTCGAATAAATCAAAAATATCCTAAAGCATGTCTTGAGAAATTGCAAGTTGTATATAGTTATTTTCTAATAATTATGGTTTTGCTAGTCTCCTTGTTAAGGAATATCAAAATCCTTTATCTTAAATGTCTACTGTCCCAGCACACATTATAGCATAGAAGAGATGTAAAAATCTAAAGGCCCAGTTTTTCTGGATACGGCAGTGTTGGTAAAATGAAACTTTCCTCTGTATTAGTGGGATATATTCATTAGTTTGAATGTTGATTTATTCTTAATCCTGGTAAATGGTAATTAACTCCTTATTTACCCAAAAGAACACGGGATTGAGATATATTATTTAATAAGCATCTATGCGATAAATTTTGAGTAATAATAATAGTTTATGTTGAGTATTGAGGGTCAGTCAGTTTGTAAGTCTATCACACCCCTTACAGAAAAATCGTATAGGATTCCATAGAAAAGTCATTGGGAAAAAATCCTATAAGATTTTAGACAAAGCCCTACAGGATTTTTGTGTAAAAAATAGCTCAGTCCTATGAATAAGGTTGAGGTAAAAAACAGAAAAAGAATAAAAAGACTTTGGAGGTCAAGATCAAATCCTGACAATATAAATAACTTTAAAACGCTTTCTGCACTTAGCCGAAGATGAATCCTGTGCATGGTGTGTACTCAATCACTAAAGTAGTAAACAAGACTGCAAAGCCGCTTAAAGAATTTTCTGAAAATACTTTTACATACCCTTTACTCTTTAAAAAAAAAAAGACGGACATTATGGCTAAAACATTTTGAGCGGGACCAACTGTATTTTTACCTCTTGTTGGAGATTTTTAGACTATCTTTCAACAATTTAGAACATTAATGAATCAGAGATCCTGAAAAAAGATCCTGAAAACACTTTTCCTTTTCACTGTCTTTGTTATTGTCAGATAAGAGACATTGATGGATTTATCAATTGGAAATACTAAGGGTTTAAGAACCAACAGTACAAAAACTTGTCAAAAGTGCTAAATCATATCATAAATTTAAAAATCTGGAAATGTAATTATTTGAAGTGTTTCTTTCACAAGCAAAATCAACACCATCAATTTGTGCTCTTTAAAAACAAGTCTTAAACTTAAAGGTGATAGCATTTCTAAACATGGAAACAATTATCAAGAGAATCTTTGAACAAAGAAAATAATAAGGGAAGACAAAAGGAATTGAATCAACAGCAATGGTTGCTGACAATCAAACAATTTTTTTTACCAGTTTGGCTACAAAAAATGTATCCCAAAAATATTAAATACTGATTATTTAGGACATTATGACAATTTCAGTGAATTTCTGGTTTCCGATTCAAATATAAAAGAATTTCTTGCATTCAGGATATTAGGAGAAAACGTTGACAGAATTCCAATAAAGCAAAGCAATTGTCAACTGAAATGAAGGGATTCCTAAGCCGTAAAGAGAACTCCTTCAACCAGAATGTGTAACATGATTTTAATGGGCTGGCTTGATCAAACAGGAAGTGGAGAATGGCTGGTACACTCGATAAAACACAACCCTCAGGAAATATCAATAACGACGCAACTCTTGTGGAAATACAGGTGATTAGACCAGGATGAGAATGGAGATTTTCAAATCGGTCATATTTTGAATATGAGAAAGAATTTTATTTATCTTTTAGAGCCTCTAAATAAAAACATTTATCTTTTTCTTAGATACTTAGATTCTAAAAAGCAGTCATACTGGCACAGGCATGTAGCTCAATTAATATCAATTAATTATCATATGTACTATATAAGCCCCCAAAGATAACATTGAAAGGTAATCTATATTTCTAAAAAGCAATCACACTGGCACAGGGATATAGAATCAATAATATAATTCAATCATTTTATGTACTATATAAACCCCCAAAGACCACTTGAAAGGTAGGATATATTTTGCTCTTTACATTTTTGGAAAGTTTGAAGAAGGGTGTTATTCCGAATCTTATGATCTATTGGCCATAAGCAAAATTTAAAAACATTATGATGATGATTGATTGGTGTTTTACACCGCGCTTAAGGGTATTTCGCTTATATGGCGGCAGTGTATTCCAACAATAATTGACACTAGCACAACCAAGATTTGAAGCATTTCAATAATGTTGGAATGTTAATTTTTCTCCAGTGCTCAGTAATGACAGCATTGCTACTCTTCAAACAAAACTGCCTGAAACCAGACAGCTTAGAGATAGGTACCAGAGGATAGAGGTGTCGTGCTATATATTTCCTCTGGTGGTGGTAACATTGTATTTCATAGTTTACACAGGGTATGGGCAATATATCAGTCATGCGATTGCTAGCTTTGAGCAGAATTCAAACGAAGCACCTGCGTGTAGAAAGGGATCATTAATTCAAGCGTTGGCGGTAAAAAGGTATGTAGTGTTGGACTCTCTTAAGGAGCTCTAGCAGAGAACCAGGCAGCCAGCTGAGATGTCGGATTGTCATGCTGTCCACTGGTCGGCGTGACTGAAATGCTTTGTACAACATCGCTCTACAACAGACTTAGTAGGTTTGTTAGTTTAATTGGGGTTTCATGCCATACTTAAGGTTTGTAACATAAGACAGCTTACCAACCCAGTGGAAGGAACCTCCATTGAATTTTTTGGCTTTTAGTGCTAACGATGGCTAAATAAAGCCGAAATATTAAATCAAAATGAGTCTTTTATTCTTCGGAGTTGCACTAAATCAGTTTTGTTTTGCCCTTTTCTTTAGAGTGAACGAGGGCAACAGGTAGGCCCCTCCCTCTAATTGACCATTGCTTTGAAGGAACAATAATTTTTTTTTGCAATTTAAACAGATCTTAATATTAAAGTGAGATGGTTAGAAGGACAAATGAAGCAAACAGTCCCTTGGTACTTTAAGCCCCTTACCATATTAGCTGTTCAAAAAGATGTTAGACGGAGGAATGCACAATACTAGGCTTTAACAAACTAATGAGACACTCAGCTAGTTTACACCAGCAGTTCATCATTATAGAAATGTCCAATAATGACTCGGAGAGTGTAAAGGCATCTAAAAGACATTTACAATTAACAAAAGCAAATGCACACTTCAAAGTCCTTGTTCACTTTTTTATGTTCTGAAATTGAGTTTATTCACAGGAGATATTTAATTATTTGGCAGCTTTAGGCTGTTATTAAATTTAGCAAGAGTAGTAAATTCTTCTATTAAAAGAACTATGTTTAAAAAAATTAGCCAAAAAAAGAAAAAAAATCAAAGAAAATGGTGTATTCATTTTAACAAGGCTCAATATGGAATCATCAGCAGAGTTATTATTTTTTCTTTGGAATAAACTGAGAAAATATTCACAAATATAGCGGATTCTAAAAAATCCCCACTGTAGGTTTTCATGTGCCATTATAATGTTCTTTAATTTCATAAATGTTGGTAATTATTCTTAAAGTTTTTACATAAGTAATAACTGTATTTCTGTATCTTTTAAATGTTGCTGTACAAATAATAAAAAAAGGAACAAAACCAGGAAGAAAGTGAAAAAAAAAAACCAAAAAAAAAAAACCCAAAAAAAAAACCACATGGATTGAGGTATATCCAGATCAATAAATGTACAATTTATTGTGATAT
>JARFOD010110801.1:0-15469 GCA_031763545.1 Mopalia muscosa
GAGGGAGCTTCATGTTGCCCTGGTGCTCTCAGAGCTAAAGGGGAACAGGAAGCCGATCTGTTTGTGCTGTCTGTATTACGTCCTGTTGTTGCCGCTCTGTATTTGTCCCGTCCTGGGTGGTTTCCTTGACCTATTGGGCTGGCACGTCGTCATATAAGTGAAATACCCTTGAGTACGACGTTAAACCCCAATCAAACAAACAGCCTTGTATCTCTTATAATTAAAAGAAGTAGGCCTATATCAGCTGCCGTCGCCTTATGTAAGTGAAAGCCATTTAGAAGTATATCAGCCGCCGTCGCCTTTTGTAAGTAAAACCCCTTGAGTGCGACATAAAGCCCTAATCATGGTTTCACATTTAATATGCATTTTACTAGTATACTTCTCGTTGTTACCCTTTTCAACTTATATAATAAATTTTAACCGTTTATTGGTTGTAATAAACATTTCGTATAGTATAGATGTCTTGTGTGTATGGTACTATACGTTCTGAGCATACCCAGTAGTGAACGTATCAGTTTACAACACTTAGCTGTCAAGAAAACAATATACCGCATTTGATATAGGGAAACACGTGTATAGGCAACTGTAAAGTAATTATGAAGTAAACAATAATTTTGTGGTAAGCATTAAAGCGTTGATATTTGACCTGCTTGGCGACGAACTGTGTACCGATAAGTAGTTGTAAGTTATACAAACATATATCTGTTTGTAAGCCCCTTAATTGACGCGAGCGCATATGAAATAATATAGCGATCCTTTATACATGTTAATTTGCGCCGTTCTAACATTAGGTGCACGACTGGTGTTATTATCATATATTCCACGCAAAACATCACGTGACTTTAAAGATAACATGTTGGCTGACGCGAGAAAGTGCGCGGAAAACCACTAAGGCACCATACTCCGTTTGTACCAGGACAGAAAACAAAACTTGACTGACTGTATAGGACTTTCCGTCTTGTTTGGACTTAGCAGGGTGGTTGTCAACAGAACCCAGCTTGGAATTCCTCACTTCTACTGCTGGTTGGCTTGTAACCGTTGCGTTGAGTCGGATTTCAAGAATTTTAAACATGATTTCGATTTTATTACATCAAACATTTTGGCCAGGCTAGCCCTGGCTTTGACGTATGTACTTGCATTTCTTGTCTCAGAAGACGAGGTTAAATAAGTAAACCCATCTATTAAAAAAGTTAAACGATATAGCGTCGTGAGATAACACAGCTGTCATATTTTCTTAGAATACGTTTACTCTTTACATGGACAAGTCGATTAAATAGTGGAAACCGTGTAATAGTCACAAACTGTGAACGTTAAGATCACAAAAATCGCACGCGCATGTTTGAACCTGATCACGGAGCTGCGAATTTGACATCTCTGGTTTACATAAGCGATTTGATTCAATCCGGTTATAGTATATGCCATAAGATTTCATGGGAGGATTCACGATGCTAGCTGGCCAAATATAACTCACATGCGATGGAAAACCGCACCATGGTAAGATTTACTTTTATGTTATCTCACACAGATACAATCCGAAAATAGAACAATTCACTATGTCGGTTTAGTTTAAAACCGTAGCAAAGAATAGCGAAGTCAACAAACTTTTGACAATGGTTTTTAAGTTAGCCGAAAAAATTATTTGTGTCCATGAGGAAGGCTTATAGACATATTATATGTCCAATTAATTAACCCTTCTGTGTGGATCTACTGAATAGGATAAATCTTAAATGTTCGTGTTTCTCTGTTCGAACTTAAAAATCATTTTTGTGTTAGATCATTTGGGTTTGACGACGTTCAGATGTTTCTCAGCTGTGACGGTGTGCCATTGGTGAAGGAAATCAACCCAGCGGACGGTGCTCTCAGAGCCGAGGCAACGCGAACGCTGTCTGTTTGTAGAGACATTCTGCAAGAGAAAAGGTTGTCTTGTGTTTGAATTTCTGTGATAGGCACAATACAAAACTGTGTTTTCTTTGTGGTTTCCTCTATGTGATAGGCACAATACAAAACTGTGTTTTCTTTGTGGTTGCCTCTACCCATTGAGCAGCCCCGCGACTTTGAACTTTTAACCCCAATTAAAACCTATATAATTGAAAGGGTGACAAGGCACAAAACTATCACATGTCTTATAAATTTATAATCCCTGGGCACATTCCCAGAACTCCTAAAACCATCGCGTTGAGCCCGCGGCCGTGGCTCAGTGGCAGCGAGTGCTTCAATGTATTGTTCACGGGATCGAGTCCGCCTTTCGACCATCAGCGAGTCACATGTTGTGGCTCCGGCAATCGCGGGGGTGGTTTTACGAGGTTTCCTCTCGGTTTTCCACCATAATAAGGCTGTGTACAGATGGAAGTGGACAATCCGTCGTCATATAAGTGAAATACCATTGAGTACCACGTTAAACCCCAATCAAACAGACAAACAAACAAACCATCGTGTTGTCACTTAGTTCATGTGCTATGTTATCGTTTTGCTCCACAGATCCTAAAGTATCCTCAACGCCAAAACACTCATTGGTATCATTTTTTCCGGATACATCCAGAAGTCCAAGTCCTACTGAAACAACGACAAGGTATATAAATGTCTGATTTTAAATAGCTTGACATCGTAAAGCCCTCAAGGTCTAGGGTAAGCCGTTGGATCACTTTCATTTTTATTCTACAGATTTTGAATTATTTTTTCACATATGAAAATGCTTTTCCACATATTTAAATATATGACTTTATTTTACACATGTGGAAAAGATTTTTACATGTGTGAAAAAAAACATTTGTGAAAAGAATTTCACACATATTTCATATAATAGGCCCATATAATAAGTTTTCACGTAAGTTAAAATCTTTTTAACATATGCAAAAAATAATTTCCTATGTAAAAAAAGAATAAATGACTTTATTTTACATATTTGGAAAAGATTTTTACATTTGTGAAAAAGAACTCAACATGTATGAAAAGAAGTCAGCATACTGTGACGTGCATATGCATATGCATAAGCAGAGCGGCTTGCCATTGACGTCCGGTCGCTTTGTACAGCAGGAGTTCTTTGTCGTTAAACACAAAGGCCGGGCATAGATTTGCTACTATGTTTATTCAAAGGTTGTAATGACAGCGTAAAATCAAAACGCCAAAATGGACATGTGCAAGTCTGGTTTTATATGAAGGTTGAATTAATAGCAAATTTCCAAACGCCTATTTTAGACACTTCAAAGTTTGGCAAAATACACATAGAAACTTATAGTAAAGACGAAAATTTGGGCTGAAAAGTGATTTTTATATGATTCCTACGTTAGCGAGACAAAGAAAAACTCCAAATTTGTTCAAAGAAAAATTGTGAAGAAAAAAAAGATGCATTATTTTAAGGGTGCTTCTTACTTAATTAACTTATGCATGTATTTTGTTTTCTGATAAACCGCCAAAAATTCACAATTTTGTTTGGAAATTAATTTCATTTGCTTTAAAGTAGTTATTTTCTATTTTGGGGATTCTGTCCACTTTGGTTTTATTTGAACTCGAATGTTTCAGCTACAGCTGATTTAAGACGGAAGTTTTTTGCCTCAAGGCAATCCGGACAAGGTCCAACTCTCCCAAGCCGTCGAGTTTTCAGTGCAGCAGATGCGGAGAACAGGAAAATGTGCCATGCTCCACATCGTAGAGGCGTGGCCTCAGCAAAACCCCAACATGGCACCCAAGAGTCGAATGAGTCCAAAGTATTGGACAGGCGATTAGTCCCACTGCCTAACGCTTTTTGTGAAAGGGACGCAACAATTCAAACAGCACACCGGACGAAAATCGATATTCGGGAATGGCAGAATGAAGTTGTAAAGTAAGTGAATGCATTCCCTTTCACCGTCAACAATCGCCATGACGTCATTTCTTCAAACGCATGCTCGCGGGCGGTTGGAGGGAGCTTCACGTTGCCCTGGTTCTCTCAGAGCTATATAGGGGAACAGGTAGCCGTTCTGTTTGTGGTGTCTGTATCGCGTCCTGTTGTTGTCGTCCTGTATTTGTCCTGTTCTGTCTTTGTTTGTTGCCAGTGGTGTCGAGGGTGGTTTCCTTCACCCATTGGGCTGGCACGTCGTCATATAAGTGACATAACCTTGAGTATGACGTTAAACCCCAATCAAACAAACAATCAAGTGCATGGTCGGATTGGTCCCAGCAAAAATCATGTGGTTTAGCGCCCATTTGTAATTTACAATTGGCTGCATTAATGTAAATCTTCTGGTTTGACCTCTTTACCCTGGTATGTAGGAAACTATGATACAATAAGATGCGATGATTCTCATTTAAAAACAAAGCTCAATGACTATATTTTCAAGCAGGTCGAGCCGGGATAACATATGATCAACATTCAACAGTATCACAATAGAATTAACTTAAGCTTATACTTAAAATTCATATTACACACACATATTAATTAAGTTTTAAGAAAAACATCTCTGCCAGTGTAAAATAATTTTTTTTACATTATTTGAAATATGTGATTATATGAACAATTATTGTATAAGAACTTGATAAAAGAATTCATTTAGAACAATAGTCATCAGACATCTAAAAATAACATAATCATATATTTTCTTCAACCTGCAAAATTTTCGGAACTAGAGTCTGTTCAAATAAAAAAAGGGTTATCCTAAAATTACGAAAATACGGTAAATATACATTTTCTAAAACACACAGAAACCATAGTTTAAAACAATGTACACATACATACTTTTATTTTGCACACCCTTTTAAACGTTTTGCATTATCAAGATTATGAAAAGAAGATTTCAGAAAGGCAAAAAAAAGTCAAAATGTTACCCCTGACTAGCGGTAGAGTCCTTAATTAAATAAATCGGAATAAATAGCATAAAAAAACTAAAATAATCGTTTATGGGCATATACATAGTCAGAATCACCACCATTTTAAATATATGAAGGTGTTTTTGTTTTAATAAAACACGTGAACTCCGAAGTTAATCCATGTAAACTTTTACTACACGAGCTTTTGGCCTACATGTCGGGAATACAATCCTAAAATTCAAAAGACAATTATTTAGGTGATTTGAGCCAATTAGAATATGTTATGTTGCCATGGCAACAAAACGTCATCATATCGTCTTGACACCATAGGTCTTCTTCCCGAGGCAAGGCGGAAAAGAAGATCGTCGCATTAAGTCTCTCTTCTGTTCCAACCTTGCCTTAATAGATTGAAAAACATAGTTAAATAGAGTATACAACGGCTACTTTCGGATGACCTCTCTTTACCGCACCCAATCACATTTGAGCTTTCTGAGAATAAGAAAGAGTCGGTCTAAACAAAGGATGGCCGTAAGCTATAAATGTACTATACACGCACGATCTTGCTGCCGTATCATTAGTCTTGTCTTCCACATTTTGAACCTTGCAATGGGAAGATGGCCATCCGTAGGATTCATGGAGTTCTATTGTTTTCATTCATTTAATACACCCCGAGTATGAGTCGTAAACATTATATTATCTTTTTGTTTGTTTGGCCAGAGTTGTTCCAGAAAGACCCGACTACTCAGTGTTAAGCAAAGTTTCTAGTAATGTGTTGCAGACAAGGACCCAGTCGGCAAATCCGGCATTCCTTCGGAGCAACCCGTCGATATTCTATCAAGTGAACCGACAGAGGCCAAAGGTTAAGTGTTATGTTATCTACCCAGAATGGGCCTCGGAAAGAAAAAAAAGCAATCACCACGAAAACATAAACTGTTTTAAAATGGTGGCCCGAGAGTAGATATGCAGGGGTGTATTCCAATTATAATTGACACTATTCACAACCATTAAATGTGAGGTGTTTTGATAATGTTAGAAAGTTGATTTGCCTACAGTGCTAAGTAAAACAGTGTTGCTACTCTTCAAACAAACTGCCTTTAGCCAGAGGGCGGCTCACGATGTAATGGGAACTTATGTTTATATGGTTTAACATGCGTGGGCTTGGTGGTGAGTCTTCACTTCCGATTTTCCCTTGTGAGGGATTCCCTGGACTGAGGTCTGTCTGACCTGTAGTCTCGCGTAAATCAGACTTCTCGCGTGAACTTCGATCACGGCTGCAGAGTCTGGTATCAGCACAAGTTTAAACGTTGCAAAAAGAAAATGGCCGTCATATGGTCCTGTTATGGTACAGTTGGCTTTCTGATAGGTTAATTTTTAAATATATTTTAAACATTCAATCGAACCCAAAACCTATCAATTTATTTACAAATAAATTATTTTGGGGTTTTATTTTTTTAAATTGGAAAGTATTCGGTCCGTATTCGAAATCACGATCTTTTTCCGCTTTGTTGGAGTAGGCATTGATTCGCGGTTGTTAACTAATATAATCTAGGTCATTTTAAAGTAAGGACTGTATACTTTTCAACTTCAACAAATAAATCTCAGATTAATTTTATAATATCGGCTGCCATTATTCTAGGCCATATAATAAGAGAATTAAAAGTTCGTGAATAATTTGATGCGAATTATGCTAATATTATGGTAAATAATCGGATTATGTCGGATGTAAATACGATGGGGACATTCATACATATATATTTACGCTTCAATGTGGGGATGTATATTGTTATTTACAATACGTGCTAATGAGGTCATTACAAATGCACAAATGTTTGAAAATGAATCTTGTATTGTTGTACTAGGTTGATTACCGGTAGTGACTTTGGTGAGATCTACACCAATCCGTATTATAAGACTTGTGTTTTTCTTGACACACTACTATATATCTCGCTCTATTGATAGATGAGGGGTGATTTGAGTGACATAACCATAGGAACTGTGTATGACCCCAACTAAACAGACATTGATAAATAGTAAAGTTAAGATTAGTGTGATAATTTCCGGTTATTATGAATTTGGGGAGTCTGATACCGAGCCGGTAAAGGGACATGGGAAACTTTTTTTTCTGCAATAAACTCGTGATAACAGCTAAGTAACTCCTTATAACGACTTAGTAGCTCGTTATAACGACTTAGTAACTCGTTATAACAGCTTAGTTACTCGTTATAACGATTTATTATCTCGTTATAACGACGTAATCCACAAATCAGAATGCATCAGTTTTCCGCCTTTGTGTTGCTCAAATTTTGTTTTGATATATATGAAGACTAATATACCCTCAGCTGGTATGGGGATTTGTTGATTGATGGATTGACTGATTGGTGGTTTACGCCGTGCTTTTGGGTATTTCACTTATATGACGGCGGCGTATTCCAACAATAATTGGCATAAGCACAATCAAGATGTGAAGCGTTTTCATACTGCTGGAAAGTTAATTTTCCTCCAGAGCTGAGTAAAGACAGCATTGCTACTCATCAAACAAACTGCTCTTACACCAGAGGGCGCCAGGGGATTCAATCCATTACCGGACAGGGCCTCTCTCGACTGACGAAGGCTAACAATAAAATAGAACTATTTGTCTCAACACCAAAACAAAAATGGCCGGAAACTTTTAAAGTTATAACGACTTACTAAAATTGTTTTGGAAAACTTTTTCTGCAGTGTTTTTCCTGTTTTACATCTAATTTCAGTTTATTTCTGATTGGTTGTTGACAGTTTACTGCTTACAAGGGGAAATTTAGGAAGAGCCACTTTTGAGGCCATGAAAATTCTCTTTTTTTGGGGTTAGAATGGTGTTTTAACCCTTGACATCGGGAATAGTTAGGTGTTTTAAGACCTCTGTCGTCATTTTGCCCCTCATCAAAATGACGACAGGTCTTAAAAAACCTAACTATGACCTCTGTCTCAGGCTGAAACCACTCAACATATTGACAATGGGACTACGTTGGACCAGGTGGGTGTGAACCATAGGGTCAACAAAGATGGCAGACGAACTTCGGTGGCGGGTTGTAAAGAGATAAGTGAAGACAGGGAGCTCTAAAGCAAAACCTTTATTTTAATCGACTGACGTTTCTTTACGTTGTTTCCGTTAAACAGGTTTACCCTCGGTTTAATTTGGATAAAACAAAAAAAGGCACAATCCACAAAACCGATGTTTATAAGGCCAATAGTTGCACCGTCAGTAGGTTATAGCATAAGTTATATGAAGACGGTAGCTGGATCTATATCCTAAAGAATATGCTTACAACAAATATGCATCTCGTCCATACGCCTCGGTTCTAGCGTCCACCACATTACGAATCAAGGAGCCCCGTGAGGGAGCGGGTGGGCCATGGCCCTGCAGAATACTCCCTCGGTCGATCGTAAGAGGCTGCTTTCTGTTGCCCTGGTGTTCGCAGAGCTAAAGGGTAACGGGAAGCAGATTTGTTAGTGATGTTCTGTATTTGTGTCCGTCGTCATGTAAGTGGAATACCCTTGAGTACGACGTTAAACACCAATCAAACAAACAAACAAAATCAATTAGCTGTCGTTTATATATCGGGTGTCAACGTTACAGCGATTAGAACTCTATGCCAAAGAAAGGTACAGAATATATTCAACCCTGCCATAAAGACCTCACACATATAAATGCGAAACACAAATGTCTTTTAGAATTATGAACATTGGAGAGTATTGAATAATAAGTGTTAAAACAAAACAAAAATGCCAGACAGGAATTGTGAACATTGGAGGATATTGTAATGGTGAGTGATTTTTTTTTTTTGTTTTTTTTTTTTTTGCAGTCCCTGTTAAAATTCGCTATGAAGATATGGGCTTCACCAAAAATCAAAGAGAACATTATTTCGTTGCGGATTCTTTATCACCAGAACATGCATTTTAAGATAATCTTATCAGTCTGTCATTAGACTTTGACGAGATTTCGGCTGGTTGTCTTGGGTGAGAATAATGCCATGTGAAGCGCGCCAGGAGTTATGAAACGGACTTACATATGAGGGAGGGGGGGAGAGGGGGGGCTAATTAGTGGAACGATTTTTGTTGGTTTGTAGTGCCCGAAATTGCCGGAGCAACAAGCGATTAATAATAATCTTTATTCCACATTACATCAAGCATACAACAAAACTATATATTAATTATTTTATAAATGGTGAGAAAGAACATTTTGGGTGCATCTTATTTATAGTTGTAAAATTATGGGCCCATATTAATCACTCGTTGTGTGAATTTACTATAGGGATTTATATAAACAGCAAGCTGTTCCATTTTAAAAAAAATCCCTGTTGTCTTTAATGCTCAGCTGAGTCATAGAATCACTACTAAAGCAGTCAGGCCAAGCACCCTGTCTTTTTAGGAGTATACATGTCGGTATGTGTTGCTGTCCGGCGGTGATTATACAGTAACAAATAATCTTTTAGATAAGAAAAGCGAACCACAACAAATAACCAATAGCAAATTTATCTGTGATCTTAACTCTTGTTTAATTTTTTTTCCACTATCCCCTTTGTTTATTGTGTTTTTCCTTTTTCATGCATCTACGTTTCAGTTAATTTTTCTCTTTAAATTACTATATTGCTCACGAAACTATATTAAAGATATAGACTATAATTGCCTCAACAGTCCAATAAGAATCCAAATACCTGGGCTATACAGCGCAAATCCCTGGCTTGTGTTATAACCAGGTTTTACAAAGCTGCTCTTTGATTGGTCAGTCTAGTGTGCCAACTGTCGCCATTTGTAAAGGTTTTCTTGCGAAACAACTGCAGCAACCAGCTAAATTAAATACGACTTCAAACAGATTGAGTAATTGAAATATGACATTTCCAAGTAGTACTCTGATTAAATTTATTACCCAGCGTTGTAACATCTAACTGATATTTGTGTATTGTTCTAAGGGTCAATCAGACAGTTTCTTTGTAAGTTGAGGGTTGGGAGGAAGACTTACCTTGACCCGGTGATCCAGTATCTAACGGACAAAGCCAAGCCGGAATACCATGTGTTTGTTTTTGTGTCTGGTTTTGTTATCCAGTGGATTCCAGTGTGGTTTCCTTCACCCATGTTATAAGGCTAAGGCGGTCTCATTTGTGTGATATAATATATAATATTGCGCTAAACCCTAGTCAAACAAACAAACTTTCTAAACTGATAAAGCAAGTTTGTGTAACTTAAAGCCAGACTTTCCCAGTGTAACTGATCTAGACAGCACCAGGATCGACTGGCCGCCTGGGGTGACCTCCAATGTCTGGGATGAAAATGTCCAGGCTATTTTTGTCGCCTGTCATTCACAGCCAGAAAATTGGTGATAAGTGTCACCAAAAAGTGGTGACAACCCCATCACCAATAAATGGTCATGACTAAGGGCCTTCACCATTTCAGGTCGTCACCAAATAATAGTGATACTTAAGGGTGATGACTGTTATCAATAAATGGTGTTAACTGTCACTACTTAACAGTGATGACTGTTACTAATTAATGGCATTAACTGTCACTGCAACCAATTACTGTGCACATTTTGCTTATATAATTCCAGGCAAAGAAGAGGCATTGCACAAAAATAAAGCTAATCAGTATGGTGTTAATTACATATCAATCATCGATTTCTTCATGGGGCACATGTCTTCTCTACAGACCGGACCTGAAATTATCTTCTGCCAAAGACAATAACCTATGCGTTACCCTATCCAAACCGATTTTAGGGTAACCCTAATATTTATCAAGATTGTGAGATGGCTGTCTGCAGATCCGCGGGGTTTTCGTCGTTCAGCTAGAAAACAAACGTTAACTTATTCTGTTATCTCACAGCATTTCTGATAACAATAACTGTGAGCGGAATTAGCTGTGCGTATTTACAGCAATTCTTACAAAACTGTTCCTCACACAGCACAGATGCCATCGTTTAGGAAACCAGAACATTTACCTTTGCAAGAAACGGATTCTATTTTTTCGAGGAAAGCATTTACAAATTCTGATGCAGCACATATTTACCATTTATTTTCATCGTTTTATACTTTTAAGTTTTAACAAGCGTTCAATGTTTTCCATTTATTTCATTAAAATTAAGTACCCATTTCCATAAAAAATAAAATACCGTGCACATGCTCAATCTACTAATAAGCCTCAGCTTATGAGCGGTTCGCGTGAAGCAGCTTCAACAAGCACCGCCAGGGTGTTTTTAACCAGGTTTCTAGTCTGTTTTCCATAGCATTTGAGTAAGAAGTGGACACTTTTTCGTCAGAGAACCGAAATATCCTCCAATCAAACAAGGATTTAGTAGGCCTACTGATATTGGCTGGTCAGAAAAACAGAATTTCGATATCAATTTTTTTTTAAACGGTTTCTGGAATTTTGATTCCATTATTTGAACTCTATATTAGAAAACGTTACACGCATTTTTCCATAACGCAGCAAAGATCTACGGAATTTATATATCAGGTTTACTAAGTGCTGTTCTCTAATGGAAATCATCAATATATGATAAGTTCATCATTACAGTAAGGTAACTCTGGGGTCTTATGGCAAGGAAGGACGCTGTGATGTGTCTTTAAAACTATATTCCGGTTTGTGTGTTTGTTTGATTGGGGTTTAACGTCATACTCTAGGGTATTTCACTTATATGACGACTGATTGTCCACTTCACACTGCACCTAGCCTTATGACGGTGGAAAACCGAGAGGAAACCTCGTAAAAACCATATGGCGATTGCCGGAGCCACAACATGTGACTCGCTCATATACCTGAGGGTCGACAGGCGGACTAGAACCCGTGAAAGGTAAATCGAAGCAGGTTTAGTTTAGGAAGCGCACACGCTACCACTTAGCCACGGGCAGCTATATTCCGGTAAAGCGGTCTCCCGAGTTCTGTATGAATTGTTTTAATTATACATATTTCTACATGTGATTCCCGAAACGAAGCATATGCTGCACCAACACTGTCTGTAATTCTCGATTAAAGCAGATAATCATTTTAGGGTAAAGGGGATTAGGCTGTATTGTTAGCAGTTAATCTATAAGTCAATATTATAAACTACAGTCAGAGCCAAATCACCAAATAATACCACGGATTGTTGTTTGCACACTCATCGAGTACAACCAGGCTAAGGGTAGGGCAGATCAGCTGTTTGCTTAAGTTTGAAGTCGTAATCAAGGGCATTGATTTACATGGCAAAGTGTCCAATGAACATCGGGAACGTTAAAACAAACCCAACTTTCCAACGTCAAATGTTGGAGAACTAATTTACCTGGAAAGCAATTACATTTAAGTTAAGATTCAATGTTTGTTTGTTTGATTGGTGTTTAACGTCGTACTCAAGGGTATTTCACTTATATGACGACGGACAAAAATACAGAACATCACAAACAAATCTGCTTCCCGTTAAATTTAATTTATGCTCTGAGAAACACTAGGGCAACAGAAAGCAACCTCTTTACTCGCCTCTTACGATCGACTGAGGAAGCCGAGGGATTATTCTGCAGGGCAATGGCCCACCCGCTCCCTCATGGGGGCTCTTCTTAGGAACCAGTCAATGTACTTTATTTATATCAGCTTTAATGGAGGAAAAATAACGCTGGCTTGAATTAACTAAGTTTCCTTGAGCTTCCGTTTAATGAACAAGTTATTTTTTAGAAATCCTGCTTATTTTTACATGGTCATCACTGAAGCCAAAACAAATATGAAGACAGTTGTACAATGTTAGTTTTCCATCTAAATTGATTTTTAAATTAATGACCAGGGCTGGCTGATGTTTGTCTGTACCAGTCAATCCATCCATTTTCAAATTCTTTTTAAAAAAATAGTGTCATTCTTTACTGGTCAGATTGAATTCATAAGAGTGCCATCAATGTACGAGACCATCCATCATAATTTGTTTTACACGAGTTTAGATTAGACTCTGCGGCTGATCTTTGACAAGACAGATTCAACTGGGCACCCCACCTTTGATCATAGAGTATACAGATTCTACTACAGTACCTGATATCTTTGTTTGAGTCCTTGGCAATGTTGCTTAGGGCAAAGGCTGCTGATTTCACAGCGCTTTCCAAGGGAGACTAGAGTAAAAGCAAACAAAAACATCCATTATAAATCAGTGTTTCATCAAATTTAAAAGTTTGTTTGTTTGTTTGATTGAGGTTAAACTTCGTACTCAAGGGTATTTCAATTATATGACTACGGATTGTCCTCTTCACACTGCACCTTGCCTAATTACAGTTGAAAACCTGAAGAAACCCGTAAAAACCTCCCCCGCGATTACAGGGGCCACATTTTGTAATTCCCTCATATACCTCAGGATCCAGAGACGGACTGGATCCAGTGAATGGTACATTGAAGTAGGCTTTAGAAAGCACACTCGCTTAACACTAGCCACAGGCCAAGGCAACCCTCTACTGGAGAGGAATGAATATACATGATTGGGACAATTCTGACTATATTACCTTGAGGAGATTAACGAGAGGTTGTATGACCCCCTGAGCCTGTAAGATCTCCCGACACTCCAGACTGTCAGCCGCCAGGTTACCCAGAGCCCACGCAGACTGATCCTGTTAGAAAGAGAGACATTCAATGAATATGCCGAGAAAAATAAATTAATAAATAAATAAATTTGATTATTATGCCGTATTTAGCAAACTTAAGACTCGACAAACTCAATACAATTCAGGGATGTAAATTGTTTTGTACGTTTGATTGGGGTTTAATGTTGTATTCAAGGGTATTTCACTTATATCATGAAGAAATGTCCACTTCACACTCTTCCTTGCCTTATAACGATGGAAAACCGAGAAGAAAGCTTGAAAAAACACCCACACTATTACAGCAGCCACATCTTGTGACTCTCTCATATATCCCCCTGCAGTGAATTAGTGTTATTTCTGGAGAACGTGTGGGCACCCAAATAGATTTGTTTGTTCGTTTGATTAGTGTTTAACATCGTACTCAAGGGTATTTCACTTATATGATGACAGATTGTCCACTTCACACTGTACACTGCCTTATAACGGTGGAAAACCTCGTAAAAACCACCCCCGCAATTGCCGGAGCCACAACATGTGACTCCCTCATATACCTGATGGTCGTAAGGCGGACCCGAACCCGTGAAAGGTAAATCGTAGCATGTTTGGTTCAGGAAGCGCACTCCCTACCACTGAGCCCCCCAAATAGAATCCCAAATTAATGTCAATGTATAATGTCTTGCATAATAACTCTGTTAATATCTAGCCCAAAGGGGATAGAGAATTTGGGTATAGGAACCTGGAAAATTATTCTACAAATTTCATTGCAAAAACATGACAAAAACAAGAATTTGAAAAAATATTTTTTTTTTTCTTCATTCTGTCTAGAGTTACAACAGCAACACGTTTAAGGTATCTACTTTACTACTTGAATCAGAATGGTTAAAAAATAAAGATGTGCGAATATATTTTATTATTTATCGAAGCTCCAATTTACATCATACCTGTAATTTGTTGTTACTACTGCTCAGGTAGGTGATTAGGTAAGGAGCTGCATCTTTGATAACTAGCATAGCGTGATCGTGCATTCCCGCAGCTATGTTTGTCAAACACCAGGCCGCCTCCAGCTGTAAATCACTGTCAGACCCTGACAAAATCCCAACCAGGGACTGCATACTGTTCTCCACACTGCAATCAGATAGGTGGAAATTTGTCACAGAAATACCCGGTAAGAAAATGTAAACAGCTGATGTAAGTTAGCCTAGTTGTAAAGGGAAAGCCCACCTGAACTAGGTCATTGATATTAGCCAATCACAACAAAATTTGACAATTTAAGCTAAATAAATTCTGGGTTGGGATCTGAAGATGAACTATTTATCTCACATGGACAGGTGGTATTTATTTATTTTATGTCATTGATTATGTGTTAAATTTCACCACAGTACACACTGGGTCAACGAAGAGTATCTGCCCTGCTATTATCTCTTGCCTACATATACGACCTCTATGGTTCCGAGCCCCTGTGGAGAAGACAGGACAATCAAAAGATGGATAAACAGTTTCTCAATGTGGCGAGCACCAGCCCAACAGGAAGCTGCCTCTCAACCTTGCAATTTCCAAAACTGCAGCTCACCTGAGGAAAGCATCGATGTAGACAGTTCCCTGAGCAAAAGCTTTACGCAAACATTTTAAGCACCCCACTCTGTGATCGCCGGCTTTGGCTAACTGTTCAGTGGCACCTTTCACCTGCAAAGAAATGAAAATAAAAAATTAAATCAGCAAAACTTCACATCTATTTAAAGTTTTATTCCAAATTTCCAAGGTCTTTGTGATAGATTGATTGGTGTTTTACACTTTGCTTACGGGTATTAAGATGGCCATGTATTCCAACAATTATTGACCCTGGCACAACCAAGATAAGAAGCGTTTCATAATGTTGGAAAGTTCATTTTTCTTCAGTGCTAAGTAAAGACAGTACTGGTAATCTTTAAACAAACTGCCAGAGGGCACTTCATTCTAATTGCTGTTCAAGAGCTTTATGGGTATTTACAAGTAAGAAAATTACTTAACATAAGAGGTACAAACAAGCAAAAAAACAATTGAATTTTAACACCCACCCGACCTGCCTACCCTAGAAAAACTTTGCGTAAAAATTTTTTTGTGACTGATAATAATTTCTGTGTGTATTTTTA
>JARFOD010110812.1:0-15466 GCA_031763545.1 Mopalia muscosa
GATGTTCTGTATTTGTGTCCGTCGTCATATACGTGAAATACCCTTGAGTACGACGTTAAACACCAATCAAACAAACAAATCTTTACACTTTTGTAAACCAGCAATTTGACCAGCAATCAATGAATGGTAATTGTTTCAGGATCTAGAGAGACCAAACTCCGGTGGTCATGAACCTATAGAAGAAGGGGACGAAGACTGCTCCTTGGTGGACGCCTCTACCAATACTTCAACAGTTGCAGAGGTAAAAATTTAATTTCTTAACTGTATACATATTTAAATTCAATTTGAGGTGTGGCTGAGGTCATCAACTTTGCATTACAATATCCGAAAAGAATCTTTTTTTAAAAAACCAAATGCCTGCAGTACAAGTAAAATTTGATACATTTTAACCATATCGGTAAAATTAGCAGGACAGATTTCTTACAGGTAAACAAATCTTTCTTAAAATTTAAAAAAAAAAAATTGTTTATTAATTTAATGCAAAGGTGAATTTCATATGTTGCACATGATTATGTCTGTTGTTGTCAATTGAAAAAATATAGAATACCAGTATAAAGATTTTGTTGATGCAGACTTTAACAAAATAAACTTTGTATAATATATTCAGAGACACCTGTATAGTCAGTAATTATAATCTTTTAAATATTTCTAGGCATTTGTTCCGAAAAAATCTGGCCAGAATACTGCTTGCACAAGTGACCGAAACATTGTTTGTTTGGAAGATGGGTCAAGACGAGTTTCCATAGCAACACAAACATCTGATGTGGTTATACCCGATTTTGATTCATTACCTGATATTCCAGTGCCGCAAAATACTAACATGGCAGCTTTATACCATGGAGCCTGGCCTATTACTAAAGGTAATTAGAATTGTGCAAGGGAATTTAGTACATTCAGGTATCTCTTGAAATAAAAATTACAGATTGCTTCTGGAATTGTTACTTCTATGTTATCTTTAATTCTTTCTATTAATACAATGATTTAAATCATTATAAATTTTTTTTGTCAAATTAATATTTATTAAAATTAAAAACTATTCTTTACAGGATTGACTTCTTGAATTGCTACATACATGTGTCTTGTATTTAATTCCTTTTGGTAATACAGTAATCAAAATAAATTTAAAAATTTAAACAAAATTAATAACTATTCTTTATAAGGAGCAGCATTCACACAGGGTATGCATGATCACCAATTCAGTTTTCTTTCTTATGGAAATCAAATATTGTTCAAACTAACAACTATTCTTCCCTGAGCAGGTCCCAGCAGTGAAGGAAGCTTGTCCGGCTTAGCCCAACATGAGACAGCCAGTGTGATGAGTTTTAATTCCAGTAATTCGCATGGGTCCGCCCAATCATCACCATCCCCTCCAAAGAAGCCCTCCAGTCAAAACTTAAGTACAAAGGTAATTTTAGGTAGCAGCCAATGTGTACAGTTCTTTTGTTATTTTTTTTTCAATATAACATAATAATATGTACTTGTAACCTACAAAATGAGAATTAGCGATAACGGTTTACTTTTCTAATAGAAAAAAGGTCATTTTTATATTAGTGTCATACTTAGCGATGAAGTACATTGACCTCACATTGAGGTAACACCCTTATAGATGTAAACTGAGTTAAACACCAATCTGTAATGTACCTGAGTGAGTCACATGATCATGAATACCCTTCAATACGACATTAAACCCCAATCAAAAAAGCAAACAAACCAATCTGTTATTGCTATAAGCAATTGGAAAATATCACTGTTAGGGGCTTTAAACTACAATTAAGTGAAGAATTATGACATTGCATCTAAAAGTTTGACATGTGAAAGTATGATGATATGGATTCAGTAAAATGATTATTCACTGAATTTGTTTTATTTTCAGTATCCATGTTTTGTGGCCCCTCAAGTCGAGATGGTGTATTCATTGTTGTCCATGTTAGGGACACATGATAAAGATGATATGAGTAGGACATTGTTAGCTATGTCAAGTTCGCAGGATAGCTGTATAGCAATGAGACAGTCAGGTATTCATACAAAATTTTGATATACAAATTTCAGAATTTGGGTTTTTGAAAATTTTGGTTTATGGTTATTTTAAATTTCTGCTAATGGGTATTTAAAAGTTTTAATGTTAAGTATTTGTTAAATTGTAAATTTGTGAAGAATGTTTTTAAAAGGAAAACTAAAATGTTAGCTTATATAAGTTCTCATCCCAATTACCAGTTTCAATAAATACGTTTAAATTTCTTAATGTTGAGAAAATTTAGCAAATTTGCAATATATTTTGAGAAATGATGCCACAAGTAACTGAATGGTTTACAGGCGGTTTCTAGAAAAAAAGTTCTCCAGACCTGAAATCTTCAGACCATTATCAAGTGTTCTGAATCTGCTTTTAACTTGATTTCAACAGGAATTTATGAAAATAGTAATATATTGACATTAATTTGGGCTTGAAATAGTTTGGGCGCCCATACGTTTTCCATAACTAAAATGGCTCCAGATACTGCTATTGTTAATTGATATATTTTTTATTCTCATTAACTTAGAGCTTAATTTTAATCAATTTTATCAAAAATTACTTTAAGTATTTTTCTATATTGTTTTGTTTTTAGGGTGTATGCCTCTCCTGATTCAACTACTACATGGGAGCGATAAGGAGTCTGGCCTTCTGGGTAATACAAGGGGAAGTAAGCCAGCTCGTGCTCGTGCTGCTGCAGCTCTTCACAACATTGTACATTCCCATCCAGATGATAAGCGCGGGAGACGTGAAGCAAGGGTGCTGAGGCTTCTAGAACAGATCCGTGCTCATTGCGATCAACTTAGAGATCTGTTTGAGGCGGAATCGCTCGAGGATAAATCTGGTACATTATGTTTAAAAATCGCAATATCTCACCCAAACTACTGGGCTATATGTATTTTCCTTTAATGTTCTTTCAAAACTGAGCCCTATGGTTAAGTGCAGTTTGTTTACAGAGTAGCTCGTATAACCAGTGATGGACATACAGTATAGACCATGCTGACCCCATACCCTTGTACATATAGAGCATTTTGTAAGGTATGGCTGGCTACCTGAGGCGCTTGATAATACCAGCCAAGGAAAGTCATTCTTTCAATGTGCTTTTGGATTTGATTGTTTGCTTGGCCATTTTACAAACCTGTTTGCTCACCTGCCCAGGTCAACCAATGGAATCTTGTGTGATTTTTAAACCTGACTCCGGGCTTCACAGGCATCTGATTCAACAACATCATTTAGGGTCAGTATGGGCTATACTGAAAGCCGTTCACTGGTTATACTAGCGTAAGAGTATCAATGATGTATCTGCACTGGAGAAAATGAACTTTCCATCATTATGGAAACGCTTCACATCTTGGTTGTTCTAGTGTCAATTATTGTTGGGAACCAACCTTCAGTGTCTTCATTAATGAAATATTAAACCAATTTTAACACGATTCAAACCATTTATTATTTCAAACACCTTCAGTGTATTTATCAGTGAAATATGCAACCAATTTGAACACGGTTAAAGCTTATTTTGAAAAACATCTTCAACTTGACAAACTGTAAATGCTGTCTTGATTTGTAAAATTTTCATGTTGATTTCTGTCATTTTCAGGGAAATCCTCGGACATTGACCATCATCCTGGACCAGCCATTGCTGCTCTGATGAAACTCTCCTTTGATGAAGAACACAGACATGCCATTTGTACCCTCGGTAAGTTTGGACAATTAAATCTGCTTCTGGTAGCCCTGAAGAAAACACCCATTAATGTGACCTGTGTCTAAATGGATTAGTACAATTTCAACATTTTAAATTTCAAAAAAAAAATCTCTCTATTTACTAAAATGCTCCTGGACACCCTCAGGCTAATGTTCATAAAGCTACCCAAAAAAATGACATGATAAATGAGTATATTGACATTAAAAAAATTTTGCTTATAATATTTCATTTAGGACCATAAAATGTTAAGCAAATTGGTGTTTACTTATTTCAAATGATTTCAGCTTCATTAAAACTGAAAGTAAAGTTGCTTTGTAAATATGGTCCCAGGTCAATATTTTCATAGCATAGTTATTCTGTCTCTGATTAAGGATGGAGCAAAGCAATGGAACACAACAGTTTATGATTGTACAAGTGTGACTTTATACTGCTGTAGCAGACTTCTGACACGAATCAATGAAATGTCAACATTTTACAATTTATAATCAGAAAATATTGACTTCAATGAAAATTTTGCGTATTTTCAGTAAATAAAAATTAAAATAGATTACTCAGATCATTCTTTCAATTGTCTACCTTGATATATATTGTTACTACAGTTTAAAATATGGCAAAACTTACAAAATTACTGGTCCAGTCAAGCCTGATTTACTCAAATTTTACTTTATTTTACCCTCTGGCTATAAAGGGCAGGTTGTTTGAAGACCAGCAATGCTGTCTTTACTGGAGGAAGTATAATTTGGCAAGAGTGTCAAAATGGTATCGGTAGTGATAGTGTCAATTATTGTTTTAATACACTGTCATTATATAAGTGAAATACCCTAAAGCAAGACGTAAAACACCAATGAATCAATCCATCTGTAAATGAATCAAATTTAAATATTTGTTTTTAAAACCTGATTTGTTTCTTATTTCATTTCCCAGGTGGTCTCCAGGCTATCGCAGAATTATTAGAAGTTGATCAACTGATTCATGACAACACAGCTGAGCAATACAACATTACGATGAGACGATACGCATGTATGGCTCTTACTAACTTGACGTTTGGAGACGGGACAAACAAGGCCTTATTGTGTTCCATGAAAACCAGCATGGAAGCTCTTGTAGGACAACTAAGGTCGCCCAATGAAGACTTGTGTCAGGTCGCTGCGAGTGTGCTTCGGAATTTATCCTGGCGAGCTGATCTCGCTAGTAAAAAGACCCTACGTGAGGTTGGCGCCGTCACAACTCTAATGGAAGCTTCAATGCTGGTCAAAAAAGAATCAACGTTAAAGAGTAAACTTAGCGCACTATGGAATCTCTCGGCACATTGTAGTGAAAATAAGGCAGACATTTGTGCTGTTGACAATTCTCTTGTGTTTCTAGTGAACATGCTTACTTACAAAAGTCCCTCAAAAACTCTGGCAATTATTGAAAATGGAGGCGGAATTTTACGGAATGTTTCAAGTCACATTGCTATTCGAGAAGACTACAGGAAGGTCTTGCGACAACATGGCTGCTTGCAGATACTCCTAAAACATTTACGCTCTCCAAGTTTGACAATCGTAAGCAATGCTTGTGGAACTTTGTGGAATTTGTCTGCTCGTTGTCCTGAAGACCAGCAAGCTTTGTGGGATATGGGAGCAGTCAGTATGTTGAAAAACCTTCTCCACTCAAAACACAAAATGATCTCAATGGGAAGTGCTGCTGCTTTAAAAAATCTTCTTGCAGCTCGACCATCAATTTCTTCAATCGATCCTATGGACAAACATAAGACTAACATGCCTTCCCTTCATGTGCGTAAGCAACGTGCCTTGGAAGCAGAAATTGATCAAAATTTATCTGAAACTTGTGAAAATGTTGATAGCCCACGTGACAGCCCAGTTGATTTGATTGGAAAGAAAGACGAAAATGATCCTAAACGTTTTCTTTATGGAGGTGACAACAATTCAGTCTTCCAGGTACATGGTGACTCTGAAGGTCATCGAAGGTCATTAATTAGGGGACAATTTTTTCCACGGAGTGGCAGCGGTGATAGTTCTCCGTTAATAGAAAACAGAATTCGTTCTCCTCAGAGGGTGGCCAGGTCAGGAAGCCAAGACAGTGTTGGAAGTGTTCATTCAGATATTTCTCACGATCGCTCCAGAGTGCAGAACATGCTTGCCAAAAGTTCAAAACTCCTTCATGAAAGACAAGGTGGAAGTCTGGATAGACGGAAGGAAGGACACCACAATGTTCATAATACTGGCAGTCGCTCCCTTGACTCTGCAACAGATATGTACCGTGGTCGCTCAGGAAATCCTGCCAACAGTCGCATAATGCAGGTGATGAAAGAAGTTGCAGCTCATAATGGACTTGAACCAGAGTATAATTCTAGTGACCCTGGACAAGATAATAGACACTTTGTTAACTACAATTCAGATGCATCCAAGAACTTGAAGCCCAGAAACTTTGAGAAATTAGACTCAGATGACCAGCCTATTAATTATAGCATGAAGTATGAAGGTGATTCGGAAATATCAGAACCACAAAAGAACAATCAAAACTTTTCACCCAGCCTAAATAACAGGCCTGTGCCAAAAATAGGGAATTACGTTGGTTCTGCATTCGTGCCACAACAGGAAATGCCAAATATGGTTCGGAATAATTTTCCAGCTCCTAAAAATATTCAAGCTGAGAGAAACTTCTATAATGGAAAGCCAGAATTGTCAACTGAAAATAAGAAACTAAATGCTCTTCACGAAACTGACTTTGCTACAGACGACCTACCAACAGATTATAGCAGACTTTATGCTGAACATTCTGACGAGCATTATAATGCAGAACAGCCTATGAATTATGGGACACACTATAGAGACTGTGCTGATTGCAAATTAGAAGAAGCTCGACGAACAAATGATATGCTTGAGCAGATGTTGGGCGATGAAGATTGTGTACGTACTTTTTACACTGAAGGTACGCCTTTGAATTACATGTCAACAGCCACTTCTATGACAGATCTAAATGCTCATCATCACCGAAATGATGCTAACAAGACTCTTATGAACCAGGTCCCAGAGGATGAAACACATAGCTACTCCACTCACTTTGAGAAAGAAGATAATGCTAATAATGGTTTGTCAGACAGTGTCCGAGAAGTATATAATGACTCTATTCAAGAAAGGACAGTGGTTGCTCCAGATTCCGAGTCTCACAGTCCTTCAGAGAAACCAAAGACATACTGTGAAGAGGGGACACCGATTTGCTTCTCAAGAGTTAGCTCCCTTAGCAGTCTGCACAGTAGTGATGCAAGAGATCGTATAGAGAATGTGAATAAGCTGGGGACGGAGCTTCAAAGTATTGATGAAGATGGGGCATCAGGTTTTGATGGAGCCAAGAGAAAAGACAAGATTGGGAAGAAGGAAGGACTGAGTCCTGGATCAGTGGAATCTCCAGAGAAAGAACACAAGACTGTCACATGGGATGACAATCATCAAGTTCAAGAAACCCCCCTCATGTTTTCCAGGTGCAGTTCTTTGGGTTCCTTGAGCAGTTTTGATGCCCATTCAGTTCATAGTTCTGTAATGAGTGATTACAGTCGTCGACCAAGTGGGAATGTATCGCCAAGTGATTTACCAGATTCCCCAAGTGAAACCATGCCACCGACACCGCGGTGCAAATCTCCTTCTAGAACAAGCACAGGCTCTCAGGAAGCCAACAATGTGGAGATATCCAGTGAGGAAAACAAGACAGACACTGTTAAAGCTGCTGAGGCAGAAGTACGCAGAGATGCTCAGAAAAGAACTATTCAGCTCCAAATCACAAGTGAACGATCACACAGAGAAGAAAATATTCAAATGGCCGAAGATTTACACCTTGTGGATGATGTTCCAAAAACTTATGCTACAGAAGATACACCATTGAACTTTTCTGAGACGACTAGTTTGAGTGGGTTAAGCGTTCAACATGACGACGACATGGTCGAAGCTGAAGGTCAATCTCAAGGACAAAGTAATGAGATGGAAACTCCTAAGCCATCTGACTGGAGGTCTCACCTCAAGCAAAAGGAGGATAAGGAAAATGATAACAATTCCTCACTTTCAGAAGTATCAGAGGGAGAAGAAGACATCTTAGCTCAGTGTATAAGCTCAGCAATGCCAAACAACTCAAACAGAAGAATGAAGAAAAGTGCCTCTGATAATGCTATCAAGAAAAAAGTTGGCTTTTTCAAAATTGAAAACTTAAATCAGAGCAAGTCAAAGCTACCCACTAAAGTTGTCAATACATCAAAAATTGGACCTTTGTCTCCACCTGGGGTTAAGCCAAAACCACCCAAAAAGCCTACACAAAATCATGTTGTTGATGCAGAACCTGATACTCTGAAGTCCTACGCTACCGAAGGAACGCCGCTTAACTTTTCTAGGTCAGAATCTCTAAGTGAACTAAGTGTGTGTACAGATAGATCTGAACCCAAAATGGAGAATCCATTGGAACGACTCGCTGCAGATGATTCTAAGTCTGATAACAGTTCTTTCATGGAAGATCATGACGACTTGCTTCTTGAAATTATTCAGTCTGCCATGCCGAAAGTTAAGTCTCCTAAGAAACCAATGGCTGATAAAAAATCTGAAGACAGTGACAGAATTTTCTCAAAAGAAAAAAAGCTAGGTATTGTCCTTCCGCCCAAAAGACACAACTTTACAAAAGTGCGACATGCAAGTGAAACCCAGTCACTGACTGGAGGGGATACAACAACAACATTTGCAATAGAAGGCACACCGATAAATTTCTCTACAGCCACATCCCTTAGTGATTTGACCATGGATTTTGATGCTGAGGAAAGAAAGCCTTCAGACCTGAATGAAGAGGAGTCTCCTAAACAGCTCTCGGAAAATACAAGCATTCTGCAGAATACCCACAAGAATTTACCCCAAAAGAATGTACATATGAACTTGAACAAAACTGTTGTAGAAGCTCGTTATGAAGATTCATTATTCCTAACCGATGTTGCTGCCTGTGATTCACCAAGAGTCTATGGCATGGAAGGCACCCCGATGTCATTCTCAAGAAGTGATTCACTCAGTTCATTAGGAATTCCAGATGATGACCTGGATCTGAAGAAAAACCAACCAGACCATACAAGTGCTTTCTCAAAGAGTAAACTTCCTCGTAGAGCTAACCAAAGGAGTGCTTCAAGATTACCAACAGTGATGAAATCAGGTCTACCACAGAGTCCAGCAAGGTCAGTTTTAGACACCACTCTATATCATCGTGAAGTTATCGGCCAGTCAAGTGAAGACTCAAGCCAAGCAGATACTCTACATGATAAAGATCAGACAAAGAAATTTGAGGTTGAAGGCACTCCATATTGCTTCTCAAGGAACTCATCATTGAGCTCTTTGCACACAGATGACAATTTAACACGAGATAATTCAGGGGAAGGTGATGACTTGAAAGTGACGGAGACAGAATCTAATGTCAAAGATAACCAGGCTTCATTTCAGGTTGAGGGGACACCTGTCTGTTTTTCAAGAAATAGCTCTCTAAGTTCACTCAGTATTGAATCTTCACCTAACATGCCATCCCAATATGAACAAGATCTGCTTGAACAATGCATCAACTCAGCAATGCCAAAGGGTAGAGTTGTTAAACCCCTAATGAAAACTGCCCCACAGCCACGAGGTATACCTAGACCAAGTTCAGTGACGGATAAACTCCCACCAAAATCACCATTACTGATACGAGCTGAATTTGATGCAGATATGGCAACTCCTACAAATGCTTCCAGACCCAGAGGGGGCGATTCAGATGTGTTTTACAACAGCCCAGCTTCCCCACTTTTGTCTTCCAACAATCAAACTGGTCATGACCGTTTCACAAGCTGGAGGCGGCAACCTCACAAGTCATGTGATGAGATTTTTACCAGCAGTCCATACGATGAAAACAAGTTCAACTGGCGGCGGTCCCATTCTCAGGACAGTGAAAACTTTCTGAAGCAAAGGAAAGATGTTTCGAATTTCGAGAAGGCTCAGATAGATTCAACGACTGAGAATGTCGACGGCCGACAACAACAAAGCAGATTTCGGATGCCCTTTGTATCACCAATGGGGGGAGTTTCGGCGAATGCTGTGCAAATGCAAGATAACAGGATGCTGGAGGAAACGGAAAAGGACAAAATTAAGATAAGATCTTCAGAAGAATTAGGGCAGTATAGAGACTCCTGCAGTAGCATTGAAAAAGTTGACAGTGAAAAATCTGATAGTGATGGTGCCGAAACATGTTTAGAAAATATACCAAGTACAAAAGATGAGTGCAGCGTAGAAGATATTATGAAAGAAACTTTTCCAACTTGTTCAACAATAGATACTGATGATGATCTTTTGACTTCCGTGGAGGATCATGGTGGAGAAACAGAATCTAACGAAACATTTGAAACTGGAGGAAGTGGAGATACCTCTTGCCTAAATGAAACTGTTATCCACAGGCCTGAAGCTGTAACTTTTCAAGAGAATCCTGAAACTGAAACAGGAAATGAAGTCGACCAAAATGAGCTTGAAGCCAATGCTAACCTAGTCGTCTCTGAACTTTTCATTGAGAGGGAAATGTCCAACAGCATGTTAGATGATGATATGTTTATTGAAAATGAAACCATTTCTCTGGTGTCAAATGGTTACAACTCGGACACTGCATCAGAAGTTTCCATTTCCTGGTCAACTAGTTCTAAAACCAATTCGGAACAAACCAGCGAATATGCAGCTTCGAATGCTTCCCAAAATGAGAACAGACTAAGTGGTGGCAAGGGACCCAGAATCACTAAACCTTCAGGCAAACCTGCCCTTCAACAAGACCCCAAAGATGAAAACACCAGAGCAGTCCGGGGACGTAGAAAACCTCTTTACCCTGGGGCAAGAACAACTTCCATCCCAGGAAGAACCAGCACAAATGTTTCCGATAATTCTAAAATTGCAAAGCCCACCAACCCAGCTTTTAAAACTCCTTGGAATAAAGCACCTCAGCCTACACCCAAAAAGGTTTCTCCGAAAGGACAAAGTACAACTCAGAATGGAGGCCCTGGAAAAGGTAGCCCAAAATCCAAGTTGGCTAAGCCAAGTACTGTAGTAACACCACGGCCACAAAGAAATGGCCCAGTAAGGACTGGTTCCCAATCAAGGCTTCCAATGATGAATGGGGACAAAACTTCTCCACCAGCAGCTAAAAATAAAGGAAAGACAAGTCCTACTGAGCGCCCTAAGCCACCAATCAAACAAGGAACATTTGTCAAAGAATCTCCCATTAAGGGTCAAGCTGCCAGGACACAGGGCAACCAGAATTCAGACCCAGCAACTGCGGATGCAGCAGTGAAAATGCGAGAAAAGAAATCTTCCTCTAGCTCGTCAAATCCTCCTGATAGAAGTTCTGGAGGTAGCTCAGCCAGTAGCCAAGGGAATGCCAATGGAAGCCCACCTGGAGCCTGGAGTAAAGCTTTAGGTGGACACAATTTCCTAGTGGATAAGTCCCAAGAACAAGGTCTCCATGCCCCTTATGAACAAATCCAAATGCAAAAGAACTCCAAGGATTGTCCAGAAGTGTTAAAGCGTAACAACAGTAATATTACTAAAACAACTACTACAACAACTATAACGGTCAAGATCTCTGGCAATAGTCCTTCAGGAATTAGCCGAATAGCTACTAGTAATCTCCGAAAAACAACAAGTATGAGCCCGAGTCGATGTGGAAGTTCTTCAGCATTGAATAGAACAGGAAGCGCCGGAAATCTTAAGAAAACTGGAAGTAAAGTGGACCTGAAAAAGTCTGACAGCAATGCAAGTCTTAAAAAAGGTGTTACTAGTTCCAGGCCTTCAACACCAAATGGACGCCGTACTCCCACATCCTTCAATTCAAACAACAAAAGTCAGAATTCTCCAAACAGTACCCCTGGTAAAAGGACGGAGACACCAAATAGCACAAGAAAAAATCCCCCTGGAAGTGTAGGTAAAAAACAGGCCACAAGCAAAATTGCAAGCCTTTGGAAGAAAGATGATGGAAATAGCTCTGGAAATTCATCTGACAAATCTCCGCCAGAAAGTCGTATCCCACCTAGAGGATCTAGAGTTCCTACTAAAAAGCCTGCATTACCTGTGAAACCGAAATTAAGCCCAACAAAATCTAATCCAAAGGAGGCTGCTTCAAACTGTGTTCCTCCACACAGGGAAGGGATAAAGCGAAGCTCAACATATGACAAAATAACACTTCCAGAAACAAAAACCGTTGATGGTGAGACAGACAATCCTTCTGAACAGAAAATACCTTCAGTAGATGATCATAGTTTTGATTCTTCAAATAGTGAATCACCAGCTTCAAGAAACTCAAGTTTGACCAAGGGTAAAGGTCGTTTAGAGTTTGATTCAAGTACATGGAAAAAAGATAAATCAGAAACCAGTGATAACTCGAGCTGCCTACCAGACGCAGATGACACTTTTGGTGGCAGTGTGTGGAGACGATGCGACAGTGATACAGAAGAAGACAAAACTGACATTTGGGTCAAACAGCAATCATCCAAAAATGAAGAGAATATCACTGAAGATATGCAATCTCCGGCAATCCCGAACTCAACGTCCAGTTCCGTGGTGAATAACACTGATAATGCAAGCACACTGTCAAATACCAGCCTGGTTTCAAACACAAGCCTTATGAATTCTTCCAACGTAAATTCAAGTTTCATGAATGCATCCACTGCAAGTACAGCTTCAACCTCCAGGAGACTGGTCAGAAATTTTGGTTCCTCCTCTCTCCAAAAAGTTGCATTAACTCATCAACTGTCAACTGGTAATGTGTCAGCTAGCAACGGGTCAATTCCAAATGGTCATCATGAAACTATGGATACAAACTTTTCGACTACATCCAACTACTCTTCAAGTTTTGATACCAGTAAGAAACACAGCGAAGGACGGTCTGTTGCTCCTGCAGCTGCGATTGTAGCCCCTTTCAATTACAAACCATCTGTTTCTTGTAACGCCAACACTACAACAACAACTGTTAACACATCAACAACTGAAGCGGATAGCTGCAATACTAGTCCTGGGAAACGTTCTCTGATTGGTTCTCCCAGCAAGCACATGACAAAGACTGAGATGCTACTGGCAAGGAGAAGATCTTACCTAAATAGTGTTAAAAATGAGGAAAATTCAGTGGATGGTGAAGAAAAGAAGCGGACTTGTCTTGTTACTACTGTATGAAAATGTCAGACTTATGACCTAGAAACTGAGAACTTCATCCATTTCTTTATATGATGCACCATTGAGTATGACATTAAAATCCATTCAATTATAGGAGAGGATTGTGGTCTGTTCAAAAAGCTGAGTTAAAAACTACTTACAATGAAATACACCCAGTAAATGTCGACTCCAGTGTGGATTGCTTGTGTTAAAAGTAAAACTTGACTTTATTGTGGCTGCCTGCCCCTCAAATATGAACATCATTCAGCGAATGCTGACTCAAGCGTGGATTTTGTTTGATTGACAAGCAGACATGCTGCTACTAAAACATTAAATAGATGGTGAATGTTGACTAGCATTGATTGTGTACCATTATCGATGACTTTATTGGACTTCAGGTAAAACCTGAAATAGACTGAATGTTGGCTGCTGTGCAGATCCTGCATTGTTTTATTTGAAGAAAAAGTGTACATGTGGCTTCTTATGATATTCAACAAGACTGTGTATGCTGGCTTTTTGTGAATTATGGACTTTTTTCTTGTAAAAACAGACCATTCATGCATTTTCTGCTGAAGCATGGAATGTGGCTAAATGTGAATTGTAGACCCTTCATGTGTTTCTACTAATAGACTGAATGTTGGCTTCTCTCTTAATAATGGACTGTTTGTGTGTTAGAGATGGACTTGTCAGACGATTTCTGCTTCTAAAATATTACTCATACTGAGTGAATATTGACAATGTCTTGTTGACTGTTAGACCTTCATGATTTTGGAATTTAAATTTTTGATGCCAATATTTACAACTGAAGTGGTTTAAAAGCTGTTTTGAACTGACATGAAATTAAATGAAGATTATGTTTGGCATTATTGACAAGACAGTGAAATTCACACATAATTTATGCTGAACAGATGGTAGAGCAAGCAAAGCCCTGAACAAACAGTGTGATTGTTATAAACTCTGATATATAATATAAAATAATCATGAAGACTTTCAAGGGCACAAATAAATACCCAATCAGGATTTCACAGAAGTTTGAGGGACTAATTTAAATGTGCTGTATTTGTGTGGAGCCAGACGGAAAATTCAGACTTTTTTTTTTTATTATTTGAATCCTCAAATTGGTACCAGTAATTAAAGGGATGTGGGCTTCCTTACCTGGTCTTTGAGAGAATGGCCTACCAAACTGAATCTAGTGCTGAGATTTGGTAACATAGATGTGTTCCGTTTCATCAATTGCAATGCATAATTTAGTGTTTGTTGTGTCACAGTTCAGTTTCTTAATGACCTGTGGAAGTATCTACTAGTTTATAATGTATCTTCAACCCTATATCGGATAAATGGAGGGAATTTTCAATTATCTTTGTGTTTAGTGTGGTGATTATGGTGACAGGAAGAACAATGATTTGCAGATAAAACATAATCAAAAATGACTCCAAGTCCTCCACTGTACAAAATCTGGATGTCGATTCTTAAACAAACTATGTGGAATGTGTACCCAATAAATTTATTAGTTTGAAATACTATATTTATTTAACGAACCAATCAGATAACAGCTTCCTTCAACTGGTGCTGAAGCTCCTGGGTGGCATAGTGCTGACATCTAGTGTTGAAAATGTGCATCAAGGGGAATCAATTTGTTCTTTCACACTTTCTTGGGTATGTGTGTGCTGAAAAGAACTGTATTACAGATGTTTGTATTGTTGGACGTCAATTTTGCATAAAGTTGAGCAGAATTTGTTTTTGTTCTGATGGTATATTGATTATTTGTCTGTGTGTGTACATACTGGTTTATTTATATTGATTTATCTTTTCTTTTCAATCCTTAGCTCCGATGACTCAATATTGATCTTTTCAAGAATTGGCAAAATTAACACAAACTCACGAAATCAAATTACAGATGAGCAAGTCCGAAGTAAGATATTTCGTTATGATTCAGTCAGGCATAAATCTTTTTAAAAAAAAATTAAAATATAGTTTAAAAATGCATCTAGTATTGGGGAAAGGTCGATGAAGATTGCTGTTACCCTGGTACCTGTGATGGGAGTGAACTAATGTTAAATTTGGAATGACACCATAATTTAAAGTCTAAACATCATTTTGGTACTACGGCGACTTTATCACTTAGTGGCACCTCCACTTACCATATAATGACACAACTGTCCTAGTGTGCTGTTTTAAAATTGAAATAAACTTAATGTTGCATTATCCACCATTTAATGTTAGAAACTCTATATAGGTGTCTAAGATTTTAATATATTACAGTAATAGACTTTGTAAACAAAACTCCACAAACACTTATTGATGTTATAAGTGACTGTCTTTGTAAGCTTATAGATATACCATCTTGAAATCTATGCAACGGTTAAATTTAATATGTGCTTTCAATTTAAGTGGCCAAAATAACATTTATACCACACTTTAGTTGAGCTTACCATTCAAATTGCATTTGATCGGACATTCCGTCAAAATTTGTTTGTTCAACGCTGTTTTTTAAATGATGTAATAAGATAGGCCTAATGTTTTAGTTAAATATTAACTATCAATAATACCCCCTCCACCCCACCCCCCCTTATGAATACCCCC